>MJUT01058477.1:0-18753 GCA_002080005.1 Gigantidas platifrons | reverse complement strand
GAATCTCCTATCAACATGTAATAAATACAGTCAAACCTGTCTAAATTGAATCTCCTATCAACATGTAATAAATACAGTCAAACCTGTCTAAACTGAATATCCTTGGGATGAGCTTTTGTGTTCATAATAGACAGGTGTTGTATTTGTGCAGGTTAAATTAACAAATATTTGCTCATTTTGGGACTTTATTCAAAGTTCTGTTTATGCAGGATTCCATTTTACTCAGGATTCTACTCAGGGTTTGGTTTAGACAGGGTTCACTGTATTTGTCCCCCAACGCTTCGTCGAAGGGGACTATAGAAATGGGTGTCATCCGTCCGTCCGTCCGTGTTTTTGGTTTCCAGATGATAACTTGTGAATGAAAAGTCAGATTGAAGCTAGGTGTGACATGTAAGTGTATCTTATGAATATCTAGGTCAAATTCGATAATGACAATTTTTCGACAATTTTTACTAGAGTTGTGCCCCTTTTTATGCCTCAAAATTGCTAAATATTTGGTTTCCAGATGATAACTTGGGAACAAATAGTCAGATTGAAACTAGGTTTGGTATGTAAGTGTATCTCGATCATTTTTCGACAAATCTTACCGGAGTTACATCCCTTTTTCAGTCATCGACTTTAGCAGTGGTCCGGTGGCCCACGGCCAGTAAAAATTGATTCGGACCAGTGACTTTTGCCAAATTTTTCGGGCCAGTAAATTCGAAAGTCTAATTTTGAAGACTGCTTTTTATACTTCAAAATTGCTAATTTTTTGGTTTCCAAATTATAACTTGTGAACAAAAAGTCAAATTGAAACTAGGTTTGGTATGTAAGTGTATCTCATGAATATCTAGGTCAAGTTCGATAATGATGATTTTTCGACAAATCTTACCAGAGTTACTCCACTTTTTTTACTTCAAAATGGTTCTTGGGTGGTCCCCTTTCAGAATTATTTAAGTCAGGTGAGTGATACAGGCTCACCTGAACCTCTAGTTTACAGTAGTTTCAAAATTTAATCTTACCATATAACCTTGGCATCGGGGGACCAGTGGCCAACAGCCTTTTATTATTTTTATGTTTAAAGGTATTATTTAGAAAATTCTCAAAATTAGCAAACTGTTACTGAGGTGACTTATTACAGGGGTGGGGTTATGGTGTTTAATGCCATTTTCAGGAATATTTCAGTTGTATTGTGGCAGTAAGTTTTATTGGTGAAGGCAACTGGAGTTAACCCTGAGAAAATCATCGACCTGCCACAAGTCACTGACAAACTTTATCACAAAATGTTGTATCGGGTACACTTTGCCATGAGCAGGATTTTAACTGATTGCACATGTAGCTATTACAATTTACAGGCTTCAAGTATCCTCTTGTTTTATATTTCAGAGAAACATGATGTTTGATTCAGATGAAGATTCTTCACGTCCTGGAGAAGGAAATATGAGGACACCTCTGAGAACTATGACTCCAATTACACAGCTTTTCACAACTCTTGTCAATGCTGGATTGCATAATAACTCACGTCATACAAGACAGAGACTTGGATTATTACAGGTATAGTCGGGTCTAAAACTCTATATGTTACATGAAAAGATAGTTTAAGCTCCTATTTAATTAGGAATTACTTTTAATTCACAACAAACCAGAAAGAGGTCTGGCTTATTTCAGCTATATATGGGCCATAGCTCTGTGATATAGAATAGATAGTTTTACAACCTTAATTTTTTATTAGCTCACCTGACCCAAATGGTCGTGTGAGCTTTTGTCATCACTGCATCCGTCGTCGGCGTCGTCGTCCGCGTCTGTAAACTTTTCATACTTTCTTCTTCTTCTTTGAAACCACTGAACTGATATGGACCAAATTTGGCAGAAATGTTCATTGGGAGGTCCTCTACTAAATTTATTATTTTGGTGCAGATCGGAAATCCAACATGGCCGCCAGGGCCAATAATGTGTTCTGATTGGTTGAAACTTTGAAAATCTTCTTGTCAGAAACTACTCAGCCGATGGAATTGTAACATTATAGAAATGATGACTGGATGGTCCTCTACTAAATTTGTTATTTTTGTGCCAATTGCATATCCAAGATGGCCGCCATGACTCGACTTAGTTTTAACATAGAACCCTATGGGAAAAATGTTTAAAAAATTTTTCCTCTGAAAGCAGTAAGCCAATTTAAATCAAACATGGCATGAATGGTCCTTAGGTGGTAAACTTTTAAAATTATGTCCTGTGACCCCGGCCTCCATCCAAAATGGCTGCCGTCAGCGAACATAGTTTTAACATAGGACCCTATGGGAAAAATGTTTAAATTTTTTTTCCTCTGAAACCAGTTAGCCAATTTAAAGCAAACATGGCATGAATGGTACTTAAATGGTCAACTTTCAAAATTATATCCAGTGACCCAGACCTCCATCCAAGATGGCCGCCATCAGCGGACCATTGGACTGTATGGGAATTTCATTGAAAAACCTTTTCGTGAGAAACTACTCAACAAATTGAATATTTTGCATTATATGAATGTTACATGGATGGTTCTACACCTGATCTATTATTTTGGTGCAGATTGGAAATTCAAGGTGACCTCCATTGACGGATGAAGTTTAACATACCGGTAGGTCCTTTACCAGAATTGTAATTTTGGTGCTGATCGGTAATTAAACATGGCTGCCAGGGGTAGATAATGTTTTCTGATTCGTCAATCTTTAAAAATCTTCTGGTCAGAAACTACTGATTCAATTGAATTTGTTTTCTGGTGTGAATGATCTATGGATGGTCCTCTACCTAAATTGTAAATTTGGTTCCGATTGGAAATTCAAGATGGCCGCCATAGACGAACAAAGTTTAACATAGAAGCCTACAAGACCCAATGGGAATTTGTACTGAGTTGTTCTTCTCAGAAAGTACCAAGCCAGTTAACTTGATATGTTCTATGCTGCTCCTATCTGCAAACAGAAAAACTTGAAAAATATGCTTGTTGATAACCTTCTTCAAGAATTAAAACTTAAGCAGTCTAATATACTTACCATGGGAGATTTTAATTTTGACTTTAGGTTTTCAGAATTTATGGAGCACACATTCAATAGTAAGCAAATTGTGTCTTAAGTCGCAAGAAAATATGAATCTTTGTTAGACTTCACATTCCTAAGGATTTACCCTGCCAATTATTACCAGGTGAGCGATGACAGGCTCTCCAGAGCCTCTAGTTAGATTATACCATTACCCATGGCACAATCAGACTGAAACTTGGCTTATTTTAGGTACATAAGGGCTTAACTCTGTGTTACATGTAAGATAGTTTAAGCCCCTAGTTAATCAGAAATAACTTCATAATTCACAACAAACCAGAGAAAGGTTTGGCTTATTTCAGGTACATAAGAGCCATAAATAGTTTCATGATCTTAGATTATGCCATACCCTTGGAACAATCAGACAGAGACTTGGATTATTACAGGGTGGACAACGTACGTCATACATCTGGGTATTTTTTTATCGAAAACTTTATAATGGCGGAAATTTTTCAGCCATCTGACAAAAAAAAAATCTCATTTTTATACTATTTTAACAACGAACCTGTATGATAAAAGCCAGACTAAAGTACCCTATGGACTTGTATGGTACTATTTACATCGATAATATTCAAAAAGCTGTTGTCATTTGTCTAATCATTCCGACCACATTTCCTTTTGATGCTGAAACCAGCTTAAAAAAATACCCGGATGTATGACATACGTTGTCCACCCTGTATTAGAAGTATCTATTCTAAGGCCAATTATACTGACACATACAAATGTTTCAGTATGATTAGGTAGGGACTGTCATCTAATAGTACTAACTAAAAAAAATTGTAATTCTTTGTTTTAATCTTTCAGTTATCCTCAGATGAAGAAGCAAACAATGATTCTGATAATTCTGATTCAACTGTAGATGGTGAAGAAGAAGAACCTAATACATTACGATCTAATCCTTCTAATTCTTCTACATCTTGTGTAAGAGGTAGGGCAGGATCTAGGGTAGCTACAAGAGCGACGGGTAGAGGACGTATGGGTATTAGACCCACAGAATTTTCAGTACATGTGTCGCCTGGAAGTCCTGCATCAGAACCCCCAAGGTCAATGTTTTCAACAAGTACAGATCCTCCAAGTTCAAGGTCAAGCACCTCAATCAGGGGAAACAGACCCACAAGGGGTACCAGAAGGGGTACTACTAGAAGAACTACTAACGCTAGAGTAGCTAATGCAGGAACGGGCGAGTCCCGTCCTGAGGGTCAATCATCTAGTCAGACGTCTTCCAGGCCACAAGCTGCATCTAGAACAGTCCCTCCTCGTTCAATGGAACCATCAAGTAATTATTTTCTTTTGTATCTTCATTATTACAATAGATAAGTACAGTTGAATCTTCTAAATGTCAAAATCGGTTGACTTAAAATTTATGGTGTCTAGAAATAGATTTTCAGTCCTTAATATTCAAATCTAACCCAAAAAAATGTTCATTAAGTCATAGTTATAATTAAAACAATTAACAAGCATACCAAGGATAATTTTATAGCAGATAGAAAATTCACAAGGTGCTACTACATTAAATTTTGACTATGGTGAAAATATATTTTATTTTCATGGAACTTTGCATGTCCACCTTAAAGGGAAACAACTCCTGTAAAACATATAATTGTAGTATCAAATGGTCTATTTTAGGTTGGAATTACTGGTACACAGAAATACCAATTATCCTTATGTACATTTGTATTTGACTTTCAGTGCCACCACTGTCATTAGCAGTAAATCAGCCTGAGTTACCAGATGGTGAAATGGAACCAGAAATACTTATATTAGACAGAGGGACTGTAGGAAGTGATGCCAGGTTCCTCCACATCATGGCAAGTTATATATATAAAAAATACTTATTTTAGGTAGATGGCCGGGCCTGATAATGATATTTTGGTGCCCCTAGGCTAAGGAATTTCCCCCTCAGACGGAGCCACACTCTAACTGGCCTGCACCTGTCTTGAATACTTCACACAAGCGATTTACAGCCTACAGGGACAGGGGAGACATGTAGATCTGTCTACACTTTTTTCCATATATAGCCAGATTTAATGTTGAAAACAACTATTTCAACTATAGTCTATTTCAGATTCTAATATGACGTCCTTCAAACGCTTTGGGTCCAAACCTGTGGTAAAATATGCATATATTGGTATATCAGCTGATCGTCAACGTCATAATTTGTTTTGGCTGTTCAAATACCGTATTTGTCCTATTAGAATAAAAATAATTCATGGGGGCTTGAATAAATATGGATTTTACCACGGGTTGGCCCTTTATGCCGATATTTTACCCCTCGCTATCGTTTGTGGTAAAATATTTGGCATTAAGGGCCAACCCGTGGTAAAATCAGTATATATTCAAGCCCCCATGAATTATTTCTTAATTATCTCAAATTTAAATCCACAGGAACTTGAAGGTATTATCAATATCATGAAATTAAGTACAACATTTTTTGATGCAGTAGTAAACACCACAGGAAGTAACCCTGGGCATTATCAAAATAGAACCTAGTTTCTCCAATACAGAGTACAAGTTCTGTGACCTTCTGCTTTTTATGTTGGATGTAGGAAGATTTTGAAAATACCAAGGGCTAATCAGAATCCGTAAATCAAAGAAGGACAGACAACACAATAGCCAAAGGAAAAAGGACAAACAACGATCCATAAAACTAAAGATGGAGTAATACAAACCCCACTAAAAACCGGGGGTAAACTCAGGTGGTCTGAAAGGGTAAGGCTTACTAAGTAGTTCCTGCTCCACTAATGACACCCGTGTTAATCTAGTTACAAAACCCAGTGATAGGTTATGATACACAAATACACAACATGCCCTAAGCATGTGACATATATAAGTGCTCTATGTTTGGAGAGTGCCATGCACCTTGCAAAAACAATTCCGACAAGAGATACAAAGTGTAAGCATTGAAGGTTGTATTAGTGAAACAACATATAACAAATTAAATTATCATATATCAGGAAATGATAAACAGTTTAAAGTATTTAACGATTGTTTAGGGAAGATAAAACTAACAGTATTTTTAAATACAATGTACATTTTTTTCTATAGAAGGTTGAGACCAAAGTTAATATCTATTGTAAATATTTGTCTGTCAGAGCAGCAGACATGGGAGATAACTCCAACCAATATTTGGACTTGAACTTGCCTTCTACCATCACTAAACCTGGTTACTTGAAAAATTGCTGGGAGTGACTAAGAAGCAAATGTTTAGTCTAATAAGAATATATTGTATTTATTTTATTACAGAGGGATCCTATGTTATTGCTATTATTTTTGTATTTATTTTATTACAGAGGGCTGTTATTTTTGTATTTATTTTATTACAGAGGGCTGTATTTTTGTATTTATTTTATTACAGAGGGATCCTATGTTATTGCTGTTATTTTTGATGGGCAGGACACCCCATCTACTGGTTCCTGATGATATTGATCCTACTGACTATGAGGTGTGTTACTTACTGCAAAAATAAACATAGAATAAAAGAATTAAATTCCTTTTCCTTTTTTCAAGATACACATATTTTGAAGAATGAACAATTTAACAATGTATAATTTAATTACATAAGAAAAAACAACCATACACTCGCAACACCAAACCAATTTTCATAACATTTTTCTAAATGCCGTCTGTTTTTCAATATAATTATTTTATACATATATTTTACTTTCCGAAGTTAAATAAATCACTGAAAAAAAGCAAAGGAAAAAACCCCTGCAAAATAAAAAAAAATGTCCAGTGTTTACTTAAGAAGTTGGAGGATAGAGGTATTCTTTTGTGAACCATGTCTTCTTTAAGAAGTTGGAGGATAGAGGCATTCTTTTGTGAACCATGTCTTCTTTAAGAAGTTGGAGGATAGAGGTATTCTTTTGTGAACCATGTCTTCTTTAAGAAGTTGGAGGATAGAGGTATTCTTTTGTGAACCATGTCTTCTTTTACCTATCAAGGTTGTCGTGGTCATGATCGTATGGTAGTTGGATTTATAATTACCTATCCAATCAGTGCCTATCACCACTAACATTGTGAGTTTGAATCCCGCTAATGGCAAGGAGTACCCGATACAGCAATGATTGTGTGATAAAGTGTGTCAGTGACTTGCAGCAAGTCTGTGGATTTCTCTGGATACTCCGATTTCCTCCACCAATAAAACTGACCGCCACGATATAACTGAAATTTTGTTAAAAGTGGTGTTAAGCACCATAAACCTAAAACCTAAACCTAACCCACGTTTAAGAGTCACTGAACAAAACAAAAAAGATGAAAACATAGCAAAACAAAACATTTAGTGTTTACTTAACCACTGGGAGGACAGGGGTATTCTTTTGTCAGCCATATCTGATTTTTTTGTTTGAGAATAAAATCTTTAAAAAAAAAATCTCTTTAACTTGCATCAAAATAGGATTAGGGTTGTGGTGTTTAACACCACTTTCAACAATATTTCAGTTATATCGTGTCGGTCAGTTTTATTGGTGGAGAAAACCAGAGTACCCGGAAAAATCAACTGACCTGACACAAGTCACTGACAAACTTTATCACATAATGTTGAATCAAGTACTGTGTGGCCTTGCCTGAGCAGGGTTCAAGCTCACAACTTTAGTGGTGATAGGCATTGATTGCACAGGTAGTTATAAACCTAATTACTATACGATCATGACCATGACAGCCCCTATAAAACATAGAATAAATTGTCTTTTTATATATTTTTGTAGGCATTATGGGATTTGGCTGAACGACTAGGAGAAGTAAAAAGTCGTGGGTTGAATGAGGAAGACCTGAAATCTCTGTCTACGAAAAAATATTGTGGAAAAAGTAAATTGAACACTGAAGGATCACAATGTCAAGTTTGTTTGTCAGAATATAAGGCTGGAGAGAATCTTGTTAATTTGCCATGTAAACATGACTTCCATGATAAGTGTATTAAAGAATGGTTAAAGGTAATTATCATAATCAATGAATAATATATGCATGATGCTAATGGGCTAATGTGAAAGGCCAAATATTTATTTTAAATACAATTTTAAAAGTTTGTTAGGAAAGAATTGACAGGGTTTTGCAACACTTTCAAAAGGAGAAGGAGATTTTTTTTTAAATGTAGCAGGAGCAAGTGAGCATAGCAATGCAAAAATATTAGGTGGTATGGGGTTGTGTCAATTAGAATCCAAAATGGCCACCATCCTAAGACAAATTTAACATAGGATCTTATGGGGAAAATATTTCAAAATTATTCCAATCTGAAACAAATGAACCATCTTAAGCAAGCTTAACTGGATTGTACCTTGAATGGTCATTTCCAAAATTTGTGTTGTTTCAATTGTGTTGATTGGATATCCAAGATGGCCACTAGCACAGGAAAATTTAACATATGACCCTATGGGGAAAATATTTTAAAATTATTCCAACTAGCTTGACTAGAATGTGCCTTTGATGGTCCTTTGCAAAATGTGTGTATAGTATTGATTACATTTTTATCCCCCCGCGATAGCGGTGAGGGGATATAGTAATAGCGGCCGTCTGTCCGTCCGTCCGTCTGTCTGTCTGTCCGTCACACTTTCTTGTTTACATGATAACTTGAGTAAACATGGATAGATTTGAATAATTTTTTGCATGTGGCTTGTAATTATCATTATCTTAGATGGGTTCTAAAATGGAAATATTTGAAGCAAAGGTTTCGGGGGAAAATCTGAGATTTTGGTTGAAAAATCACCAATTTTGAGAATTGTGTCTTGTTTACACAATAACTTTAGTAAACATGGATAGATTTGAATAATATTTTGCAAGTGGTTTGTAATTATCATTATCTTGGATGGGTACATGGAAATATTTGAAGCAAGGGTTTTGGGGGAAAATGTTAGTTTTTGGTTGAAAAATCACCAATTTTGAGAATTGGGTCTTGTTTATGTGATAACTTTAGTAAACATGGATAGATTTGAATAATTTTTGCATGTGGCTTGTAAGTATGCTATTCATTAAGACTGCAAGGCTGCTTTCCATAAATATATAAAACTAAATATTATGCAAGTGCAGGGGGATACGTCGCGCATTCATGCGCTAGTCGGCTCTTTTATTGTTTTTTGTGTTGATTGGAATTCTAAGATGGCTTTCAAATTTTACATAGAAATCTATGGGGAAAATATTTTGTTAAATTACATGTGCATTCTTTTCTAAAACCACTGAACCATTAGTAAGAAAACTTAGTTAGAATGTGCCTTGGAAGGTCCGTTACAAAATGTATGTTTTTGTGTTGACCAGAAATCCAAGATTGTGGCCATAATAGGGCAGTTTAATATCAGAGCCTGTGAAAAAATGAAAAAAAAAATTCATAAAATAGTTTATTGAATCAATGCGGTACATAAATAGTCATTGGATTGTCTTTTTTTTGTGTGAATCGAAAATATAGGTTGGCAGACACCACAGGACATTGTTTGGGGAGGCTTTTATGGTGTCTTACACCATTTTCAATAATATTTCAGGTATATCATGGTAGTCAGTTTTATTGTTTGACTAGGGCCATATGAATAAAAAGTGTTTTCTCAAAAACTACAAACTGGTTTGAGCCCACACATGGCATGAACCAGGTGAGTTATACAGGCTTACGTGAGCCTCTAGTTTTTCTTTGAAATGTGTTCTCATAGTGATAAATTCTTAAAGTTTCAAACACATTTTTGAAGAATGAATTTTATACACCAAATGACATCAGAACCACAAAGATGCCGAGATGTACCGTTTATCGACAGAAATATTAAAAGAGTACCTCTCAACTGGAGACTGTTTCATACTCATTTTAGTATAAGAGTTATTCTCACTGTTGAAGATCCTACTGTGACTGTGAAATGTAGAACAGCAATAAAAGTGCTATTCCTTTATTTTGTGTTTTAAGTGTAATATTGGATAGTCTCTGTTTATTTCCATCCATATAATTTCTTATTAAATTAAATATGACATACATTTTTGCTGATTAATGTTATCTGAAGTAACATACTTCAATTTGGATTTAGGGCCATCGTGGTTGTAATTGTTTGGTAGTTGGATTTACAACTACATATATGCAATCAGTGCCTATTACCACTTAAGTTGTCAGTTCGAATATTATATGGTAGTTGGATTTACAACTACTTATGCAATCTTTTTTCAGGTTGGTGGTTTTCTCCAGTTTCCTCCACCAATAAAATTGACTGCTATACAGCAGAAATATTGTTAAAAGTGGCATCCATAACCCTAACTTTTATTTGGATTCTCACCACCTAGATAATGAGAATTTGAAAACAATTTTCCAATTAATTATTACTGCATAGGTTTTACTGCTGCTCAAATGATATTTATTGTTTCTAAACCTTTTTATTACCTTTTCAGAGAAATGCTTCATGTCCAATTTGTCGACATGAACTGAAATCAAGTTCCTGAGCCGATTCTTTAGCTAGTTCCAGAGCCAAAAACAAGGGATTAAATCACATGATCCAATCATACTCAGAATAAAATAATTTCTGTGTCACATGACCAAATCATACTCAGAAACAAATTATTTCTGTGTCAATTCGATATGATGAAAAACTGTGTTTATTGTTAATGCTTGTTAGTGACTTATTGTCAAGTCGATTCATTTCTTACCAACATATTTTTAATTGATTTCTGATAGCTACGACTTACAAAATAAATGCCATGTGATTTTTTTTTAACGACACCTGCATATTCACAATTGTGTGATTTGTGTGGCATTATTTCACAGCCAAATGTCACAACGACACCTGCGATGTGTGATTAGTATGGCATTATGTCACAAACTTTTGTTGGCCATATTAAAAAATGAGATCGTTCATCCCATTTATCATTATGATGATTATATTTTTAACACAGAAAAATGACAGATTACAAAATATAGGTCAAATTTACAATTCATTCATGTGTTTTTATTGGTGGAGAATGAAGAAATTATTATTATGATGATCAAAAATGACACAGATTACAAAATATAGGTTAAATTCACAATTCATTCATGTGTTTTTATTGGTGTAGAATGAAGAAATTATTATTATGATGATAAAAAATGACACAGATTACAAAATATAGGTCAAATTCAAAATTAATTTGTGTTTTTTTTTATTAGTGGAGAATGAAGAAAAAACCATAGATTTGTCATATGTTTACTATCCTATTAATGTCTATTTTTGTACACCTTATCACAGACACATGACAAATCAAACATGATGGATGTTAGCATTGCTTGGCGCTCACTGCATATAGTAAGAAGAAAATTATCGTTGCCATGGAAACTGTCTCGTATATTTCATTCGTGTTTTATTTTGTTATTTTATGCTAATTATCATGTGACTTTTTCATGCATGCATAATGTAGCAATTTAAAAAAACAGGGAGTTAGTACCGTTTATATGAAAGTATATGGTTTGAAAAATTCCCATAGTCACCTAGGTTTATATAGTCAAATTGTAGTTAGAATGTTTTCAAGGTAGTAGTTTTAGTTAATACCAGTAGATTATATTACTTTTCCAGCGGTGATATTCTTTTACTGTTATTTATCACTTTACATTTAAACATATGATCAGTGTTGTTCACATTTAATTTCTTTTTATAGAAAACTTTTTGTGGTGAAATAGTATGGTAATGGTTTGAGTTGTCTCCCTTAGACATATGATCTGTATCTTCCCCTTAACTGATAGCCGTGATGATAAGTGTAATAATGAAATAAAATTCAAAGAAGCATTTTGTGTTCAATAATCTTTACTTGTTTGAAGCAGAATGACTTCAAACCTTTAATTACAAATTTAAGTGTTTAATTTTTAATGTTGAAAACAAATTATTATAATTAAGTTCTTGAATCCTTCATAGTGTAGAAATTTGTCAAACTTTTAAACTTGATTTTATTTATTCTAAGAATGTAGTGTATCATCATAACTCTTGTATTTGAATATAATATAGAACTAATTAATTGTTATTCCTGGAGAAAATCAGAGTAAAAAAGTCCCACTATTTTCATTTTCATAACTGCGAATTCTCCTGATATCTGCAGGTCACCCTTAACCAGATGAAGTCTTGTCACCCGACCGATGGGTGCTCAAAAGACCTGGGATTTTAAAACCCCAATCATGTTTACTCGTGTTTTATATTGGTGTTGATAGAAACTAGTTGGTTTGTAGAGACTAGAATAAGATAAGTAATTTGATATTGTGCCCACACTCATTTTGCTGCCACAGAGTTGGATCATGTCACATACATGTAATAAACAAATCCATAATGTTTTTTTTCTATTATCCAGATGTTATTGCCATATATATTATGTACTGTACATGTTTTATTGTATGTATGTACAGTTATGCACCATATATCTGTTCCCACTCAAAATTTTTACTATATATTTCATATAAACACACATTTTTTCAAAAAATTGTCCTGAATTTATTTCTTGCCCGATTTTATGAAATTTGTTTACTATTAAACTCAGATATACCTAGTTTGTTCTGGTAATTTTTAAATATTTTTATGATTCAGTTTTTTTTTTTAGAAATTATGATTTAAACACAACTATTAATTTTTAACGTCATTATTCCCTATATACCTATGTTATTTTTGAACACAAAAACTTAAATGTGTCTTTAAATCGTGATTTCTCCAAAAGTATTAATCATAAAATTATTTCAAAATTATCAGAAAAATTAGCAACAAATTCTGAGATTATTGGTGTAAATGTCTTCAAAATCGGACCAGAAATTACTTCAGGATATTGATTTGAAAAAATGTGGTTTTATATGAAATACATAGTAAATTATTTGAGTGGGAACAAATATATGGTGCATAACTTGTATGTTTGTTTGTTTATTTATTAAGAAATTTTTCAGTTATCACATTGTATGACATATTTTAAATTCGTTCTTGCATTAATTTCATTGGATGACACATTTTGAGGTCATTTCTAACAATAATTTAATTGGATGATACATTTTTAAAATCATTCTACCATTAATTTCATTGGATGACTCATTTTGAAGTCATTCTACCATTAATTTCATTGGATGACACATTTTGAAGTCATTCTACACACAATTACATTGGATGATACATTTTGAGGGCATTTTAAAATTGATTTAATTTAATTCAGTGGCGGATTCAAGGGGGGGCTTTGGAGGCTTCAGCCCGCCCCCCCCGTCGAAAAAGTCAAGCACATATATTAACATACGATTTTCAAGACTATTTAACATCACGATATGGCTTTTAATCGAATGGTTTCGATCTGTGTGATGAAAGTTAAACAAAATACAAATTAATTTCTTTGTATTAATTTAATCTTCAAAGAGGTAATTATGTAATTATGCTAAATCAAATATTCAAATTTATTATAAATTTTTATGAATGTATTGTCAAAATACCAATTAATCAGGTATTGTCTTAAACCGTTATATAAACATGTCCAGTGTCACAATTGCATATAGGTATTACTCTATTTTTTTCAACTGGTTGGGCGTGGCTTAACACGGGTTGTCTGATTACAGGAAAGTCCATGTATTTAGGAGGCTCAGGTTACCTGATCAATTTCATTTATACAGCTATATTCAATCGTGTGTGTATGATCCAATCTGTGTATTTAAATTACACCCTTGTACATTCTATTCCTTTTGTATGAATTGATTTCGGTGACACTGCTGAATACAGTTCAATAATGTCAATAACGGGAACTGCCCTGTACATACACAAAATAAAATCGAATGCTCTCATGTAAATGTAAAGGTCAACTCCGCCCGACCAGTTAAACAAAATAGAGTAATATAACCACCAACACCTGTAAATTGAGGTTCTTTGAAGGGAATTCTTTTTAAATAACATTTATTTTTACAAATAAAATGAAAGGCAATTGTTGTTGTATTTAAATAAAAAAAAATACATTAGTTTCCGTTTTGAAAATATATGAATACAGCATATTTTAAACTCTAAATGAAAATATAAAATACATTATAAAATAATCAAAATTAATTAGAAATGAAATAGACTTAATTTAGATTTTGTTTTCTGCTAATGCTCAGACCCTTGAGCACGTTACAAAACTGCCAAAACACACATACACCAGACCAAGAGCAGCTGATGTAACTTCTTTGTTGTATTACATTTGCAACTTTGATTTTGTCGTATGGGAATGGCCATTTAACTTGAAAGGGGAGTGGGGGTGGGGGGGGGTTATGGTTTTTTCCTTAAAAAAATATTCTGATTCCCAATGTTGCTGAAAAAAATATTCTGATTTTGGTGGAGGAAAAAAAATAATCTGATTCAGAGTTTTTGTCATATAACCTAATGTTAAATTCTGGAGAAAAAAAAAATTAAAATTCTAACTCTTGTGCAAATTACATGGTCGGTCCCCTACCATTGTTATTGTTCAAATGTGCCTGGCTCTTAATTAGAAATCAATATGAGAGAGATCATTTGACATAGGCATATCCTTAAAAAGCGTAACTTTAGTTCAGAGCTCACTAGACTGCAAAGAAAATGTTGAACAATTAAGCCACCAGTGTTTTGAGAGGCGTGTTCAAATATGTGAACCGCTAAACATAGAGGTTAAAAAACCTAGAATATGCGACAGACACATAATGAGAAATAATGTTGGAAGTCAATAACTGTACCTTTTCTCGACTATGCGCTAAATGAAATGAAAACAAGGTTTACCGACCTACACACCAGAGCCGCTTTGGGACTACAGTTGGTTCCATCTATTATTGAAAATATTGCTCCATAATTGAGCCCCCCCCCTGTCAACAGAGTCTCTGGATCCGCCCCTATAATTACCTTTGCATTTTTACTGAAAATAATATATATACTTCAAAAATATGATGTTCATTGCTATGATGCATTTAAAATAGATGTATTATAAACAGTACTTGTCTTTAGTTTGTATAATGAAATGGGGTCTAGAATTAAATTGGGACTCAATATATAAACCCTATCAAATCGAAAAAGATATTTGAATAAAGGGGAGGAGGGCAATCCAAAAATAAGAAACAACAGGACAATCATAAAAGTTAAATAAAACAGAAGTTGGAACACCATAAACTCTTACAAAAAAACACCAGAAAAAAGAGATAATGATATAAGCAAGGAGTATCATCTCCTTCCTCATTTGTTGCACCTGTACCTAATTCTGAAGGTGTTTGAAGAATTTTTATCCGAAAAAAATTGTCTTGATGCTGTTGGAAATTAAATAGTAGACTTACCAGTGTTTATGTTTTCCATTTCAATATGTCTCAAAAGTCCATTGACTAAACTATCCTCTCAAAGTGAATATCTAAAGCTCATAGAGATTTTGTACAAAGAGGCAGATACATTCCACATGTTTCTCAAATGTCCACAAACTTTTAATTTAGTGGTACATTTTTCTGTTAAATTTTATCTAAAGCTAATTGAGATTTTGTACAAACAGGCAGGAAAATTCTGCATGTTTCTCAAGTGTCCACAAACTTTTAATTTAGTGGTACATTTTTCTGTTAAATATTAATTTCTATTTATTTTTATTTGTATATATTGTTGTTTGTTTTGTTTTTTTCCTAGATTTTGTTTATTTATATTAAGTATTTATATACAACCATATACTACACATTGAACTGGCTACTCATATGTAAGTTTGTTGTCATTCTTATTTATTTATTTCTTCTTTTTTTGACATTTTTTTAAAATATATATAGTATTTATCATCTGTCATTCACATATTAATTCAAATAATATTTGCTGATACTGCAAATAGATTTTTATAAGCATACACCTGAACAAAACATACAAATGTATGAAAAATTATATTTTCTGAAGAAGAAAAAAAATGTAACTTTTTCTGAGAAAAAGAATATTTGTTACTTTTTCTGAGAAAAAAAAATGTGTTACTTAGGACATATTCTTATCACTCTTTTGAACAAAATGATGTTTATTTAAAGAAATATGAGACAGGTGAATGGCTTTAGTGTCCGGGAACTCTCAGATTTTCTTTGTATTCGTCATTATAAGAGCTTTCATCGATCAGTACACGAACGGACTTGATGTAGCTTTTACACTATTTGAGATTAATGGTGTTGATTTTTTAATTTTTGTCACATGTCACATGATGTGTTTACACTCGTTTTAAAATGATAAGGTTCTTATTTTTTAAGCCTATATTTTAATAGAAACTTTATCAAGAAATTTGACAAATGTAATGTATGCAGTAATATCAGTAATTTTTTGTTAATTTATTATCAGCCCTTAGTAATATCAACAATGAAACAGATTTATTTAGAAGGACTTTCACCCCAACAAATTTAATACTGACTTTTGAAACTCAAAAAAAAATTTGAACTTTTTCAAATTATAGATTTCTTCATATTAACAGAATTATGCTCACAATAAATGTAAAAGATATAAAACAACATTTTATAGAAAAAAAAATGGAATTTACTCTTTTTTTATATTTATTATTACTAATATTATCCTTAATAATTTCAGGTGGGTGTTTTTATTATGTATTTGTCATAAACACACATACATGTACAGTACAACATGCCCGTGTGGTCACCTGTATTAAAAGGTCATCCTTTTCTTGTCCTGTCAGAAAATTTCATATCAATTGATTGATTTTTTTGGTGTTTAATGCCACTTTCAGCAATACTTCAGCTATATCATGGCGATTGTCAATTGAACCTCTTATAAAAGGTAACCTGTCTTAAAAGACCACTTTCTTTTCCCAAAGGTGACCTCTTAATACAGGTTTGACTATATTATAATTTAATAAATATTCTTTAGATTTGAGATCAACAGTTCATTGATCTTTTCCTGCTCTATAAATCAACATACTTCAAAATCATTCTTGAGATATGAAAGAGAACAGTTGTACTATGTAAGATTATATCCATAAAGTCAGAATATTATTTTATGTGGAAACTAACTTTGAGCACTGATATTTGTCAGAATTATAACTTTGTTGGCTAGTAATTTTTGCTAGTTATCAAATTAAGATCACAGATAATAAATTGTTTTGTTGTTAAATGGCTTTATTTTTATTTATAGCAATGTCATGTATGAATTATGTTCAATACGGTTGCAACGCATCAGTGGTGTAACGGTTAGCATGCTTGCCTAATGTGAGGTAGATCATACGTTCGAGCAACAGCCTGGTTAAACCAAAGACTATAACGCTTCTCTGTTAAGCACACAGCAATCAGTCATTGACTTTAGCAGTGGTGCGGTGGCCCACGGCCAGTGAAAATTAATTCGGACCAGTGACTTTTGCCAAATTTTTTCAATAGAATTTATATAAATATTCTAATTTTGAAGTTTTCTAGCTAGTAAATTCGAAAGTCTAATTTCGAAGACTGCAGCATTAAGGAGTAAGAGCAAAAACTGGTTGGCTCAGAATCAAGATAATGTGTCCCAGTGGAACGACATGTCTGACTACAGCAGTGAGCTAGCACTATAAAGATCCAATTAAGGTGTTGGTCTAGTACAAAGTGGACCTCATCATGTTATTGAATTTAATTTGATTTATTGTGTTTAATGCCACTTTCAGATCATGGCGACTAGTTTTAGTGGTGGAAGTAGCAAAGTACCCGAAGAGAACTACCGACCGTGGGTAAGCAAAGTGGTAAACTATCACTTGCGGCTGAGAGTCAAGTGCACCCTTTTTCGTAATTTACAAAGCCGGGCGTGAACCCATGCCCTATTGTTGATAGACTTGTATGAGTTGTTAGGTAATCCAACATCTCATTGAAAATTAACTGGTTCTTGCTATGATATAGCTAAAAAATTGCTGAGTTGGCATTAAACAACAATCACTCACTTTCACTAAACCCACCATTGGTATTTGCTGCTTCTCTGTTAATCCTGCAGCATTAAGGAGTAAGAGCAAAGACTGGTTGGATCGGAATCAAGATAATGTGTTCGAGTGGGGCAACATATATAATATCCATGGACTGTTGTTTCAGTGAACTAGCAAGTGTGTTGGTCTAGTACAAAGGGGATCTCATCGTAAATGTGTCCGAGAGAAGTGACATATCTGCCTGTGGACTGTTGTTTCAGTGAGCTAGAACACAGGTGCTCGTGGCACGGACTTACCATCCCCCCTTTTTTCTAACTTTCTGTTTACAAATTTATTTTCAATAAAATTTCTTTATTTCTTTATTATTTCATCTCTTTTTCCTTATTTTAACTTGTTCATGTCAATATTCATACAATCTTATGCTAACAACAATAATTAGTATCTATATATAGGTCGATGCATGCAAGTTGTTGTTAGCATAAGATTGTATCAATATTGACATGAAAAAGAGATGAAATAATAAAGAAATAAAGAAATTTTATTGAAAATAAATTTGTAAACAAAGTTAGAAAAAAGGGGGTGGTAAGTCCGTGCCACGAGCGCCTGTGAGCTAGAACTATAAAAATCCAACTAATGTGTTGGTCTAGAACAAAGTGGGCATATTTATCAACTTTTCATTAAATTTAACTTGTTCTCGTCATGAAAAATTGCTCATTTGGTGTTAAGCCACAATCACAGCAGACTGCTTCATCATCTCATTGACAATTAACTTGTTCTCGCCATGATATAATATACATGTAGCTGAAAAATTGCTGAGTTTAGTGTTAAACAACAATCACTCACTCACTCAATACCGTTGGTTAAAATCGAATCAAATAGGGTGTACTACGTGACATCTGGTGTTTGTGTTCAGTGAGTTACAGTGTACTACGTGACATCTGGT
>MJUT01058461.1:10670-23518 GCA_002080005.1 Gigantidas platifrons | reverse complement strand
TCGTGGTCAGAGCGTTTAAGGCCCGGTAGTCCACACACCACCGCACAGACCCACACCGTTTCCGGATGAGGACCGGAGCCGATGCCCACTCAGACACCGATGGTTGGATCACCCCGTCCCCAGCATTTTCTTTAATTGGGCCTCCTCCTCCCCCGAAAACCCCTCTGTTTTACTGGGCGGCTGCTTCCCGTGTCAATGCCATGAGTAATAACATAAAATTTCCCCAATTCGAACTCGTTTTTGGCAAACACATCTTCGAACTCACATAACAGCTCTCGAAGACGCCCTTGTTCCTGCCCATCTAGTTCCCTTCTCGACTTTTCGAATAGATTGGCCAAATGTTCGGGGATTCCCCGTTCGTTTTCCCCTTGGACCTCCTGATCTGCAACCCCAACTTTTTTTTATTCCCACCGGCTCCACCTTCGGTTCTATCTCTTCAGCATATGATAACACTATCCCTTTTTCCAGCTCCACATGGTGGTCAGACAGATTTATCAAACAGACCACAGGATTGTTACCCCCGTTATGCAGTGTCCGAGGTATGATGATCTCTTCTCTGGTCGTTGCCCTCACAATATAATCCTTCCCCATAGATTCACTCAA
This sequence comes from Gigantidas platifrons, assembly GCA_002080005.1. Lineage (NCBI taxonomy): Eukaryota > Metazoa > Mollusca > Bivalvia > Mytilida > Modiolidae > Gigantidas > Gigantidas platifrons. The sequence continues at coordinate 22,915 of MJUT01058461.1, read as the reverse complement.
CTGGGCTCCCACTCGCATGACTGAATTAGGGGGTACCCGACAGCCCCTGACTAGGGACACCCCTACCTCGTTTTCACTGACTACGGGGTTGTCTGCTCCCCAGCTCATGGGTATGACCTCCCCTGCTATTTGGAGCTTCTTCTCCTTGAGATGCAAGGACACCCCATTTGACTCTAGAAAGTCTAAGCCTAATAACATTTCCTCCTCTATTGGGGCCACATAAATGTCTACTGAGAACTGATGTGTTCCCAGGACTACTTGGAAAGGGCCCGCAATAAACCCGTTCATCTGCATTCCCTTTCCCGCCGTATTCAGGACTACCTCTTTATGGATTGACGGGGCTGGGTCTAGGGATTTGTAAAACTCTTCCGACACCAGGGTCACATGTGCGGCCGTATCCACTACAGCTTGTAGCCGCATGCCCTGTACTTCAATTGGGACTGTAAACATCACCCCATTGGACAATTTGAGCACTGTCACAGCCCCATCTTCCCCAACCTCGATCTCGTCTGACTCCGGCACACTACCTGGTGTCTCCTCTTGCCCCTGGGCCGGCTCATTCCCCAATGACTCTGCCCCGTCCGTGCCCACCAGGGTGACTTCCCCCTCCTCAGCGAACTCCTCATCCGAGGACCCGTACCCCAGATAGAATTCTGCTGATCCATCAAAGATTGGGGGCCCCCCTGGATTACATTTCCCCTCCTTTACAGACTCTCAACTTGACAAACCGACCCCCCAGCTGAGCCTTTCCACGCTGGTCACCCTTGAAACCTTCACCCCTGTGTCTGGATGAACCGCAGGTGCTGATCCCCGTCTTTTCCCCCCGGATTCATAGTACCCGGAGGGTCTTTAATTGGTGGGCTTCCCAACGTCCCCGTTCCCCCAAGGGGGCGGTCCCTTGGTTCCTTTTCCCCTCCTCCCTTCAAGATAGGTGGTGCCATTACTCTAGTTGCCACTTTGCTCTCCACTGATTCCTCTAGACCTTGTTCACTGCTACTACGGTGCGGGCTCAGGCCTCGCGAGTTGCCCCTTTGTAGTTTAAAGCCCCCTTATTGTCCTGGAAAGACACCTTTTTTTCCACCTTGGGTGACCCCAAGTATTTTGGGCACTCCCTTTTGAAATGTCCCATTTCTCCACAGTGGTAACATCCCTGCTTATCGTCCCTTCTAGGGGAAGGGCTCCGGAGTGCAGTTCGATACCCACTAGAACGACTTCTCTTTATCTCCTCCATCATTCCCGCCATTTGAGCAGAGAGTGCGACAAGATTGAACTTTATCTCCCCCACGTCCCTCCTCAAACTTGACTGCTCTCCCCTGTTGGCCCCCACAACACAGACTTTAGCTTCCCCACTATCTACTCTACCATTGTAGTGCCCTGGGGACACGTGCTTTACCTCTTTGCGAGGAGGGCGCCCATAAACAGCCTGATGATTGTGCTGATGCCATCGCATCTTATCAATATCATCATCCATGGTGGAGGGCCGGATGTTAGAGGCATAACTTCCGGCTTCCTTATCGGCGGCCCCCTGCCAAAACCTCACTACCGCTTGTTGGTACATGTGGGTCTCGGGCATCTCCCGGAAAGCCCTAGTGGCCAATGACAACACCCGGTCCGCCCAGTCCTCTAGGAGCTCCTCCTGAGTCTGACGTGCATTACTGAATTGTAACCTGTGCAGTCTCTGGGAGTTCCCTAAGCCCAAACCGTTTTTCTAATTTACCTATTAGGTCCCTATAGGCCATGTCGTGATTCCTTTCGACCATCAGGGCATAATACTCGCTGGCCTTCCCATCAAGGCACCAGCACAACTGGTCCCTACATTCCTCTTCTGACCACTCGCTGATCTCTGCATACCGGGGTGTCGGGTTCTCTACCCGTGATGTACTTGGGCCTACACCCACTCTCTGATATCAGGATGGTATATGGATTTCTCCTCCGTGGGCCCTCAAAGTCTCCCCCTCTCGGACGTGCTTGCCCCCTTTCTCCCTCCTCTCTTCTGCTGAGGCCACTAGGGGTATCCTGCTCTCTTCCCGGGGTATACCTTGCTATATCCCTACTCTCCCTAGTTAGGGGGGTACTTTGGTCTCTATTCCACCCCCTCCGGTGGTCTTCGGAGGGGACTGACGACCCCCCTATCCTGCCCATAGTGCTCCCTATAGGCCGGGGTACGGGCCTGCATGTTTCTACTATAGTCATGCGTGTCATTCCTCCTCTGCCTAGATAGGGCCCTACGATGAAGGGGACCTTGTCTCCTGGGGGATGCATATCCCATGCCTGCAGTCCTATTTTGGGGATCGTGCACATTCGCCCGTTCCCTTTCCTCGCGGCCCGAATCCAACTCAAAATCATCGCGACGCGCTCTTCTCACTGATGACGACTTTGATTGTCCCGGAGCTGATTCACCCGGATTTCTCCCAAGACCCTCAAAATATCCCCGGTCCTCACCATCTGGAGCCTGCTTCTCCAGAAAAGCTGAATCCAGCTCGCCGTAGTCGTCCTCAAATCTGTTGGGTGACTGTGTTCTTTGCCACCACTTTCCTTCCTGCTTAATCTGATAGGGATTTTCTGTTGTTGGTGGGCCCCGGGCTTGTTGTCCTCGAATTCTTCCCCAATCCCTGTGAGTGACCTGGACCTGCCCCTTCCCACTCCTCTAACAACTGGTCGACACTCCTGACCCTCTCCTTATGCCTATCATCTAGGGATTCTCTCCTGTCCCCTGACCCCTCCCCCTCCTGCAACGGGGAAAAATCCAAACCTCTTAATAGCTGTGGGGTCAACTTTAGATACGGCACATGCTGTAAATCATCCAATATCAAATTCCCATTTGCCTCCCTCATGTCCAGGATTTTTTCGGCTACCTTAGTCCCCACTCCCGGGAGTGTCATCAGCTCCTCTATGAGACAGAAGTTGATAAAAACTCGCGACATCTTTAAAAACACGAAAAACAACAACACGTGTTTAGTTGGGTTGTGTATGCGTGTTTGCAATATTTTTTAAAACGGACCAGACTTTTACACTGGGCCGCCTATTTTGTTTTATAAACCTTCTCCCCCTTAATTAAGCAATATTTTGAAATTATTTTTCACTGATGGGCAGTGAAAAATATTAACATAAACACAGGAAACTTACGAGGTTTTAGTGAAGCAGCTCACTGTTTAAAGATGGCTCTCGAAATGGGCTGCTTCCGGTGGGCGAATTGGGGATTGGGGTTCACACTTGGTTTTGGCAGGGCGTCTTCCCCCATGCCACGGGTGAAAAATACCCAAAAAATGATAAAACCTTCTGAACCCTGACTGGCAACCCTACTTGCGCACTTTCCTTTAACCCTGAAACTTCCTTATAAGTCAACATTGGATCCTCCAAGCGTTTCCCCTTAAAGTGCCAAGACCTGCTGCGCAGTCAGAAATCCAAAATGGCGGAGTTTCTTGGTGAAACCGCTTTTACAAACAATTTCCCCACAATTTTCCCCTTAACAAATTCGTTTTAGTCGCAGCGCCAATGTAACAAATTGGCACTACTTACCAATCTGTTAGGTTCTGCTAAATAGGCTACTAGTCTCCTTGTAGGTAACTGTTAGCTTCTGTATTTCAGGCGTGTATTTTCAATGACTTCTGGTATCGTTGTGTTGCATGATGGGTACCCTTCGGGACTCCCCGGCACCCATCACCCTACGAACCACTACAATACCAAAACATGACGCCATTTAACTGACGGCAAAAGTTGCCAGATAATCGAGAGTATATTAAAATACAAGAATGGCTTTTAAAACAATCTTATGTACCACAGGCACTTGTTTCTGGTAAAAAAAATATATATAGTATCTAGGTATATTTTTTTTACCAGAAACAAGTGCCTGTGACACAAGGATGCAGCTTCTTTACATAAAACGATTAATTTATTTAAAAAATGGACAATCGTTAGACATTCTTGTTTCGTCCCTAAAGAATGATCTGCTTAGTTGCGATGCTCGCCTGTAGGCTGTGCCTAATCCATATTAAATTATATTGTGTTATACCTGAATATATATTCTATGTTTTGCAAAATGATCAATCGTAACTACTCGGCCATTCTCGCTACCCTGCAAATAACCTCGTATGCAGATAGGAGAAATTCTTCTTAAATTGTTTGCCGGAAGTTAATTATATATAAGCCGCACAAAAATATAGTCCACGAAAATCCAATATAGAAGACTTACTAAGTAAAATCTTTAATCATGCAAAACTAATTAAAATTTTAGCTTTTATCCATGAAAATAATTGAAATATAGAAAATTGTTTAAAATTTAACTTTATCAAACTTTCATGTAACCGACATGTGAAAAGTAGTACGATTTATACGCCTAATGCATACGAGGTTATTTGCAGGTTAGCGAGAATGGCCGAGTAGTTACGATTGGCAAAATGATAACACATGGAATAGTTGTTTCGTCACTTCCAGGATTCCGAATATAGAAGGGTCCATATAATTACCCAAAGGGACCCAAAAATACCCAAAGGGACCCTAAAGGTACCCAAAGGGACCCTATAGCTACCCAAATGGACCATATAAGTATTCAAAATAACAATTTAAATGTCAAATAAACCCTGTAAATTATATAATTTAGTCATACTTTATGTTTGTCAAAATACAAGCGGTCATTTTTGTCGCCTTATTTCCGTTACTTTCTTTGATGAAGGGCTTCTTAGAAACATCAAATTTCCACTTAACGTCTGTATTGCAGTTCAGGTTTTTGTTTTTACAACTAAATAATTTATAAACAACGGTTTGGTTTTGACCGACACATTGAAATCCTGGATCCGCCCCTGACAACCATATAAATTATGTAGCTTCCGTGACTGTTAGTAGAGATAACACCAACCTACAGATAGATGAAACATGGAGAGTTAATAATAGTCTTAAAAATGGTTCAGCTGGGAAAACACATAAATTTGCCATCAATTTCTACCACACAAAATGTACCATGCTTGTAAATGGGAAAGAGGCAATATCAACATTTCCAGACGAACATCTCCCAAAAATGAGACAATCAATCAATTGTAATAGAGCTCTTATTGAACAGCTAGATCAAGAAATCACAAGAGCCCTCCAAAACTATAAAAAATTATCAATGTGATAATACGAAGAATCCATGTTTAAACAGTAGTAATTCTGACCAAAAACATCCAAATAGCACATGTGATCAAAATATGGCTATATATAATCAAAATACTGATGATATAATCATTCCTGCACCTAGTTGCAAACCATCAATCACAGCAATACGACCAGTCTCAAGTCTTCCAAAAGAACCATTTACTGATACAGACAACCAATGCAAATATCCTATTTGCCAACAAATAGTAACAGTCAATGCCAAAGCTGTTGAATGTACATCATGCTCAAACTGGTACCATTACAACTGTGAGAATCTAGCTCAAAATATCATCAGGAACATAGAATCTGACATAAGTCTCGAATACAAATGTAGTGTGTGTACAGCTGACAATCATGAGCAGACCGAACTTAAACTATAAATACGTCTCCTGAAACAAGACCCCTTCAAAATCGAACTGTAAAAGATGCACAACAAGGAAACTTCCAAAAAATAGCATGCTCACCTCTGGAACCTGAAGATATAAAGGATCTAACACCGGTAAGAGGGCAAGACGGAAAAATCGCAGACACCCAAGGGAAAGATTTCTGGTCTCCAACGAGGCTTGCCGAGTTGGAGACCAATAGAAATCTTTTCCGCGGGTGTCTGAGATTTTTCCGTCTTGCCCTCTTACCGGTATTTGATTCTTTTTCTCACTAATTTAACAAAAGGATATTTTTATTTGAAGCTATGCACTTTTAGCAGACGATGTAAACAAACAGAGTTATTTCCTCTTATTTTGTGTAAGCGTGTGTGTTTTTGATGAAAGGGATGCATGTTTCTATTGCAACCTAATTTTCGGGGGCAGTTGATAAGTGGCCGACTAGATAAATGCACAAAACGTAAATATTTAAACGATTTTATTGATACGATGACATTTTGCGAAACGTAACATTTTTGCAGGAAAAGTAGCCTGAAATTCTTATCTCACCCACGGGTTGAGACAAGGATATCTCACACGGCTAAAAATAGGAACTGTGCTGTCTCATTAGTGAGAAAATAGAGTCTCAGATAAAGAAAAACAACTTATTGAAATTGAGCAAAAGCTATCAATTAAAGAGAAAAACCTCAATAAAAAGGAAAAGGACCTAAGAAAAATGGAGATGGACTATAATGAAAAAATTACTCAAGTGGCAGCCAGAAAAGCGTATATTGCAAAATCAGAAACTCAGATTAAAGAGCTACAACAATCAAACCATCTTATGAAAATACAACTTGCAGCAAGCAACAATGGCCAGGAACAGACAACAACAACTACTTCCAATGGTCAGGAAGAGACAACAACAACTACTTCCAATCACACACAATGCAACCATAACTACATGCGAGATACATCTGGAATGGCAAGCATTGCTTATGTCCAAGAACACCATGCCATTAAGATGCTAGAATTGAAGGTTGATACAATAGAAAGAACAAACAGACTTGAAATGCAAATGTTGAGAGATAGAATACAACATTTGGAAAATTCCAGTATATCTAACAAACTCAAACAGCAACCAAATAAACCAAAATATAAAAGAAAATCCAATACTTCTGCAAGAATGGAGCATCAAAACTTCAATACGAACTTATCTATCAAGAAATATGCCAATATTAACTACCAAGAAAACAGTACAATCCACCAATCAATACCTCACCAGTATCATCTAATGGACCTTGCAGAACTTGAAACCCAGGCCGAGATCTAAGAACGAAACTGTGATGAGGGCAACAATGACAATGTTATGAATGACAATACAAGGAGGTCAACACCACCTAACAACCCATCACAAGATAGAACTGAAAGAGACAATATTGATTCTGCCATAAAACAAAATCAGGAAGAAGACCAGTCTGAACTTGATAAACCGGAAATAATAAAATCAGACAATACTGAAAAATCTACAACAATAAATGATTTCAATACCACAGCGTTAGATATTGATAGCATGTTAGAATCAACAGTGCAATTGACCCCAGAACAGCTTACCACAAAGATGCAAGATGAACATACAATCATATCTGAAGATATGTCATGTCAACAAACAAAGGCGCATGTTTTAGAGAATGGCAGCAGAAAACACAAAAAGATAGAAACAGCAAAATATTCCATAGACACACATGCTCATGTATCGTCAACCTCCAATACATGCTCAGGGACCAAAAAGACCACTTTCCTCCAATTCCAAGAATGATACCTATGACACACATGAATCCGCAACTATGGAGAATGAATCCAATGCTGACGGGATGTCAATTTACTCCGCCAATACCCCCCGAAGTTATCCCTACCAGAGAGTAACAAAAATGGTCTAAAAATAGCAACAATTAATATGAAAAACTTTCATGCCAACAAAGCATATCTACAAGAATTAACAAAGCACAATGACGTCATATGTATACAGGAACATTGGCTTTTTAACTCCGAAAAAGAAAACCTCCAAAGCTTTAATGATTTCTCTGGACTTATAAAATGTATTGATGATCTGGACCCAATATCTCCATTTCAAAGAATAAGAGGATACAGTGGGTGTGGCGCTCTATGGAATAATAAACTGAACTCAAAAGTAATACCTGTTCAAGACGGAGGTAAAAGATTAGCAACAATCCTCCTAGAAATGTATAATCCTAAATTATGCATAATCTCTGCGTATATGCCATCAAAAGGGTCAAAATCTTACAATGAAGAATATATTGAAACGCTGGATGAGCTGAGAGAAATTATAGTAAAGTATAACAAGGATCATTGTATTGTTCTCTGTGGAGATATGAATGCCGGCCAACACTCAAATACCACTGACGATAGAGACCGCCTATTTCGGAAGTTTTGCATAGAAATGGACTTCCTACTAAAAGAGGATTATCCAATTGGAAAAACATACATACATGAAAATGGGAAAAAGAGCTCACAAATTGACTATATATTGATAAATACTAGCTTCAAAAAACATATTTCCAACATCAAGATCAAAAACGATCCTACAAATACATCAGACCATCGAACTGTTACAGCAGATATAATACTAGAACAAAATACACCTGCTGAAGGCAAATCCAACACTGTATCATCTGAAATTCGCTGTGTACCAAAAGTGGAGTGAGACAAAGTTAATATAGAAGAACAGGCGCGGATCCAGCCATTTTGAAAAGGGGGGGTTCCAATTTTCCTGGCGCTACAGACTGACATTTTCAGTCAAAATTTTGCATAGTAGGTACCGCAGAGTAACATTTTCAGAGTTGGAAACGGGATTACACACCATCANAAATATTATTTTCAAAATTTTTCTCAAATTTCAAAAAGGAAAATTACGGGATAATTGTTTGAAGTGTTCGCGGCGTAAATCAGTCACAGTGAATGAACTGGCAATCTGTGAAAATGGGCATTTCCGATATAGTACTGCAAAGACACCGGTTTACGTCGAGATTACTCTTCAAATATAATATGTCTATATCAAATCTCGAAACACTAAAAGTACGCATTAATTAATTAATGAAGAATTTTTGGGTTAGATTTTTGGGTAAACATTATTTCCAATGTCGGCTATATTAGACATGCGATGGGCGCCATAAAACTAATTTTGAACGGGTCCTTACATTCATCATTCCTACATAGCTACAGTTCATTTGAATCAGTGTACTAATATTCACAGAAAAAGATTTTTGTACTTTTATATATTAAGTATTTAGGGTACTATAATGCGCATTGGTGCATAATGCGCACCCCCTCTTGGCCTTGAAAATCTCCAGAAAAAAACTTGTTCGTGTCTATAATGCGCATGGACTTTTGAAAAAAATCGTGGTCGGAAATGTAAGAATTAAATGTCAATCGTATATATTTTTGATAGCTTTGAGCTTGTCTCTTCTTCTGAGTGAATATTCGAACTATTTATATTCTTTAAACTTGAATAATATTGAAAAATATTAATTCTTTTAAGTTTTAATATGTCGTTTTCCTACAATTTGTTTGTGTCCGGATGTTTAGTAGTGGATACGAAATGTAGAACAACATCGGTAAATACAAGTTTAAATTCCGAATCTTACCGAAATTAAATAATAATTAATTCCGCGGTAATAATAATTAAAGATCAAATAAAAGCAATCAATAATTATCACTTATTAGATTAGATTGTTAAACATTGCAACGCTTGTGGTGAGTAGTTGCAAATATTTTTGTTACATACATCAAAGAGCGCCGACAATCGGATTTGTTTTTATCTTTTAAAATTGACCCTACTAATTAACAGAGAAGACGACACCGATGACTCAGATGAAGAATTTGATGGGTGTTAAAAGACATTAAAATTTGATATTAGTGCTCATAAACATGTGTGCTGTTAGATACAATTTTTTCATAATTATTACCTTTATTGTTAATCAGATTATTATTGATATGATTAAAATTGACAAATCCACTTTATTGTTTCTTTTCTTTTTATTTCAATCTTTAATTACTTATATAAACATAGCCTGACAGTCTATACTGTGGATAATGGATAATGACACTTATACACACACTTACTATATTCTTATCGGCAACACAGTATTGATTATTGTACGCATGGTTGGTCACACTATCTTGTCACGTAATACATACAATTGGTGTATTGATTTTATTCTCGAACAAAGGTAAACCTTTACAAAAACGATTTCACAAGACAGTTGTAATTCAACACTAATAAATACATTATTAGTCTCATTTTATTTAATTTATTATTTTTGTGGGATAGTGTCAAATATAAAAATACGAAACGGACGACTTTAAAAAAAAAACGGAAAAAAAATGGCCGACATGTAATTTTCCGGTCTGAAAAAGAGTGAAACACATTGTTCTTGTCTATAATGCGCATCCCTCCTACAAAATAAATAATCTGGGTAAAATCCCGCGCATTATACACCAGTAAATACGGTACCTCTTTTCTCCATGACTGCCATACGGCATTAAGTCATGGTGAAACTTTGTTCAGGACCTTCCATTCATCATTTCTGCAAAGTCACAGTTCATTTGGGAAAATTGTTTCAGAAAAGAGGATTTATTTTTTAATTTCCACCAATCAGAAATTAGTATTATCCCTGGCGATCATGTTGAATGTCAGACCACACTTTATAGAGGACCTCTCATAGATCGTTGTCGTCAAAGTTTTGATTCAATAGGCCCAGTAGTTTAAGAGAAGAAGATTGAAAAGTGAAAGCTAATGACGACGGACAGATGGACGCATAGGTGTGACAAAATCGCATATGACCATAGGCCAGGTGAGCTAAAAACGACACAGAATGCACAGCTGCATACGTTGTTGTTAATTGTGGTCAGTTCCTATCCCATCGCAACGAAACTGAAAGAGTATTTGCACTGTCAAGTCGTATACCCTATATAATATACATTTTTAAACAATAAGTTAAAAATCAAATATTTTTACAATATTATAACGGTGATAACCTTGGTAAGAATCACTGAAAAGTCAACAAAGTTATCAAACTGTAAGATACCACACCGACTTTTCGTTCACAAGTTATCATCTCAAAACCAATTCTGGACACACGGACAGACGGACGACACCCATTTCTAGAGTTCCCTTCGACGAAGTGTCAACGGTCGGGGTACGACAAATTTCCTTGCAATCAATAGTAAAGGAGAATTCGAGCTAACAAAAAATAGTAGAAAACGGACGAACGGACAAAGTGAACTATAGTGCAACCTTGTTGCAGGGCTCTGGTATTTATAAACTATTGCCAATGACTTTTAGATATTTGGACTCGTCAGGCTCAGGGGTGCTTGCACTCAGTGTCATACAAGAAACAAACAAGAACAAACGAATTTATTCCAACTAAAATAATAACAGAGTTACCTTATAAAAGAAATACGGGTTTTACATTCTAAATATATTCAAAATATTAAAAAAGTCGTCTAATGTTTTGGAATTCTAGAATTTATAACAACAAATATTATTTTACCATTTTTTTAAAAATTTTATAAATCGGCGAAATTTACCGCGCAGCCGCTGCTTCCGTTATTTGACGGTCACATTATTCTTTTTTTTAATTTATCTTTTTAATTCTTTATTTGGGGGGTCGTATATAATTTTTTTCATGTCAGTATCAATGATCAAAGAAATAAAGTGCGCGACATCGTATATATTACTACTTTACTACTATCATTATTGTTCGGAGGTGTTTTCCCTTTCTTCTTCTTCTTCTAAAAAAAAAAAAAAAAAANAGTCAATTTTTATTTGTTGTGTTTAAATTATGTACAAATAAAAATCACTCATAACCCCGGAACATAATGAGTAAATAAACAATCACAATATTGACAATTCCCAATGTTTTGGTGTAACATTTGTTAAAATCTATCCAGAAATGACTTCATAACAATTTTTTGAAAAAATATGGTTTTGGTTGATTATATAGGGATTTTTTTACATTTCCAAATACTTTTGACAGATGACTGTGTACATGTATAACACTGGGCCACCAAAATATTTAATTTCCATCCCTGAGCAACACAAATGTGTGTATGGTATTCATAACAATCATGACCACATATATGAGGGGAACAGGGTGAAGGGGGACAGGAGGTGTGGGAAAGGAGAGAGGTGGGAGAAAAGATAAAGAGGGTGAGAGAAAGGTGGAGAAAAAATTAGGGAGAAAGGAGATAAAGGATAAAAGGGGGAGAAGGGAGAAAGGAGTCGAGGGCAAGAGAAAGGAGAAGAGGAGTGGGAGAAGACTACCCCCTGTCCTCCCCTCATAGATTCAGGGACAGTTTTTGTCTTTTTGGAATCACAAATTCACATCACACCCCTGTCATTTGAAATTTAACAAAGTACAGCCCACCCCCCCTTTCGATGTTGCCAACAAAGCAAAAGACCAAGAATCCTTTTGCAAGAAATGACCCATCACCAGACCTTTTTAAGAGTAAATATGTACAAATGTATGTGTAAAGACGATTACATGATTGTTTGCGGATAAATTCAAAAACAGACAAGTGTTGTACCTTAGGCCCCTGTTCCCGGCGTATTTGTCTTTTCCAACATATTATTTCGATTTCAGTTTCGTGATTGTGAAGGAAATACATTGCAACTATATTGTGTACCAAACTCAGAGAAGTCACACTCATATATATGTCTATAGAACGAGTCTTACG
>MJUT01058461.1:0-10121 GCA_002080005.1 Gigantidas platifrons | reverse complement strand
AAAAGGGGCGGTTCCAACCCCCGGAACCCCCCCCCTTGGATCCGCCAATGGAAGAATATAAAGACTTCATAGAAGCGATCCTAGATATACCTACAACTTTTGACACAAAATATGAACTAATTGGAGCTATCCAACATCTAAGTCATATATTAAAGAAAGCTGTAGAACTCTGTTCAGAACAACCTAAAAAACAGAAAAAAAAAGAAAAAAAAGGGAAAATCAAACATGACAACAGAGATAAGTAATAGCATAAATGAAAAAAAAAAAAAAACATTCTGGGAATGGAAGGAAGCAGGGAAACCAAATCCTGACCATCCACTGTCTAAAAAACGGTAAGAGACAAGGATATATCTGAGGAGAACACAAAGATTAGTTACTGCTACAAAGAGAACAAAATTATATTCTGGCATCATGTCTGCTTCTGAGTACGACTCTAAAACCTTCCATAAACTCATTCAGCAACAACGATCTACAAGAACAGCCACAGTAACAGAAATAAGATGGAATGACAATATCTATTCCACTCCAGATGATATAAGGAATGGTTTCTATCAGTACTTCAAAGCTCTAGCAATACCATTAGAATACTCTATGTTTGATGCCAACTATAAGCGATTAGTAGATTTAGACTTCCTTCTGATTGAACAAATTACTCACCAAAGCTCAAATTCAATTATAAATATATCATTGAAGACATAACATCTGCAATCAAAGAGATGAATCGTGGAAAAGCTCCGGATATATTAGGAATATCAGCAGAGCACATACAATATGGGGGGCAACCAGTAGCAAAATACATATTGGCAACCTTTAGGGAAATGATTAGAACCAAGATAGTTCCAGATGAAATAAAAGAAGGACTTTTAACACCGATGCTTAAGAAGAATAAACCTGCAATAGATCCAACCAGCTACAGAGGTATCACTGTTCTCATTTCTATAGAAAAACTTTTTGAAAAAGTATTGCTGTCCAAAGGGAAACCACATATGGATAAAAATCAAACCAAGATGCAACGTGGATTTACTGAAAATTCGTCCTGCATAAAAACACTGGTTTTCTCTATTCGGAGACGCTCAAAGAATCTAAAGAATGCAAAGAGCCTATATACGTAGTTACCTTGGATGGTCAAAAAGCTTTCGACACAGTATGGATTCGATCACCTCTGCGTAATATGTACTTTACCGGCATTTCAAATGATCTATGGAGCCTCTTGAACCAACTATACAGTGATGTATCAACAAAAGTAAAGTTTGACAATATTGCATCAGACTCTTTCCAAATGCTACAAGGAGTAGGACAGGGCAGTATTCTTTCAGCCCCTGTATATAAACAATTTAACAACAAATTACTCGATACATCGAACCAATTAACATCCCAGCGCCAACATGTGCTGATGATATCTGCTGTATCACGAACAGCCCAATTGATCTACAGGCATGCCTATATATTATTGAAAATTTCATGAACATGGAGAGAGCCAAAATCAACAACTCAAAAAGTGACATATTGCGCTACAACACTCCAGACGTCGAAAATGACAGCTGGGAATTTGCAACTCAGAAATTAAAGAAACAAACTCGACAGTCCATCTTGAAATGACTAGAAATACAAATGAAAGTATTGATATTGACAAGATGATACAAGCAGGCCGTCAAACATTATATAGCCTATTTGGAGCTGGGATACATGGACGTAATGGCTTCAACCCAAAGATTGCCAAACACATCTGGTCAACTTATGTCATCCCTAGACTTATTTATGGATTGGAAATGCAACATGTAGCAGACACTCAGATTCAGAAATTAAACCAATTTCAAATTAAGTCACTCAAACAGCTACAATGGTTGCCAAGCAGATGTTCAAATGCTGCGGTTTATCTACTGCTTGGTGCAGAACCAATACAAGCCACTATAGATAAACGTATGCTGTCCTTATTCGGACAAATTATCAGAGATCAAAACTCCATGGAAAACAAAATAGCCTATAGACAAATTGCTATTTATGATCTAAACAGCAAAAGCTGGTTCTCAAAGCTCAAAATGGTACTCATGAAATATGGTTTACCAGATGCGTTCCATCTTCTTCAGAATCCTCAAAAAAACTTGAATGGAAAACTATGGCCGACAAGAAAGTGAATCAATTCTGGATAGACTCTCTGGTAGAGGATAAAAATTCCAAAAGCTCATTAAATCTCATGGCTGTAAACACATGCAAAATCGGGCAGTACCACCCAGTATGGAAAACAGTAAGACCAAATCCAATAGATGTAGAACAGGCTGCAATCAAAGCAAGAATATTAACCGGCACATATACATTACAATCCAATCGAGCAAAATTTATCCAGCATGGTGTAGACTCAACATGCCTACTCTGCAAAGAAGGTCCAGAGAATCGACAACATTTTACATTATCTTGTAAATCAACTGAACCGGCCAGGAAGAAATTCTTGACAAAAAATATAGACACTGTTCAATCCTCAAAATTAGATGTTGATGTCAGCAATTTGTCGATACTCCTCCAACTGGTTGTGGACTGCAGTGGAATCATTGGTGTCAACCCACATTATGAAGTCCTCCGTAAAGATATAGATATTTTCAGTAGAGAACTGGTATACAGTATTCATATATGCCACTCAAGGTTGTTAGGGGCAATGCATAAAGCCAGAAGTGGTTCGAGTAATTGTTTAATTTTTCTTTTTTACCTTTTAAATCAATTTCCTGTAAATACCTAATGTTATGGTCAAAAGATAAATGCCGTAACAAAAAGTGAGCCAACAAAAGACAAAAGTATCTAAAAACGTTTATAAAAAATTATTATGTTGCAAGAAAAATATTTTACAATAGTATTCAAGATAATTCAAAATAACTTAGCTGTTAATGTTCAAAGTCCATATGATTCCAAGTATATCCAATATCAATCCTTGTTGAAAGTTCACAGTTAACAGTTCAATAATATCCAATGTATATAATTAATCCTTCATCAGTAAATTAGACTCTCTACTCCGGAGGATTGTTCACTATTTATATACATTTGAACAGAAGTTTCCAGAACATTTGTTGCTAAAGTACATCCCAGAACATTCTTGTTATTTCATGAATATATGTTCAAAACAAGTAAACAATGTGTATTTTCTAGAACATTCTACTAAGATCTGTCATACTTTCATGTAAACAACTATAAATAGTAATCATGTAAACAATTACAAAATAATAACTTTAAAAGTACAATTTAATTACATTGTCATGAGTGTAATGGCTGATAGAACTATAGGTCACAAATTTATCATCAACAATAACATCAGATTGCACACACTCATAACACCTCCCCCTTAAAAAGTTTGAGAGTATCGAAAGCTTTCCTAAGTTACTAAAACTATAAACAATTAATTACAATGAAATGATATAGATAAGGCATCTGCTATAACATTATCTTTGCCTTTAATAACATCATATTCTTGTAGCATCAAACTCCATCTTGTTAATCTTTGATTTTTGTTTCTCATCTTATGTATGAATGTGAGAGGATTATGATCAGTAAAAACAAGTATAGGATGCATAGTCATACATAAATATACATCAAAATGTTGCAAAGCAGACAACAACGCAAAACATTCTTTTTCAATAGTAGAATAATGTGCTTGATGTTGATCAAGTTTCTTTGAAAAGAATGAGATAGGTCTATCAACATCAGACACTTCTTGAAACAAAACAACACCAACTCCTACATCACTTGCATCAACAGCAAGTTTTAATTGTTTTGTAAAGTCTGGAGTGATCAAAATTGGACCATTCATTAAAAGTGATTTACTATTTTTGAAAGCTTGTTGACAATTTCCACTCCAGATAAATTTTGAATCTTTACGTAAAAGATGTGTCAAAGGCTGAACAACAGTAGCAAAATTTGAACAAAATTTTCTGTAAAAACCAATCATTCCTAAAAATCTCATAAGCTGCTTCTTATTTGTAGGAGTCGGAAAATTATTAATAGCATCCACTTTAGCCATAATTGGTTTAACTTGTCCTTGGCCTAGATAATCTACAGTTGCTTGACAAAATTCACTCTTATTTAAGTTAACTGTTAAATTTGCCTTAGAAAGTCTATCAAAAGTATCATACAAATGTGATAAGTGATCTTCAAAGCTTTCACTACATACAATTAAATCATCAATGTAAGCTGCCCAACAATCTAAACCTTTGATAACATTATTAATCATCCTCTGAAACGTAGCTGGAGCATTTCTTATACCAAATGGCATAACTTTATATTGGAATAATCCATCTGGTGTAACAAAAGCTGAGACTTCACGAGGTCTCCGTGACAACGGTACTTGCCAGTAACCTTTTAATAAGTCAAATTTTCTCACAAATTTTGCATTCCCAACCGTATCAATGCAATCTTCAATCCTAGGAATAGGATATGTATCAGACTTTGTAACAGAATTAACTTTGCGAAAATCAGTAACTAAGCGAAATGTATTATCAGACTTAGGTACCAGAAGAGAAGGAGAGCTCCAGTCACTATTACTCGACTCAATAATATCATTGTCTAACATATATTGCATTTCATTTCTCATAACCTCGCGTTTCAAAGGATGTTGCTTTATTAGAGCAGCATCCCCAATATCAACATCATGACAAGCAGCAGTTGTTTTGTTTGGCACATCAGGAAAAATATTTTTTAAAAGAAAATACCAAATTCTTTAATTTCTCTCTTTGATCAAATGTAAGGTGTGCCATTTTAGAGTCTAAATTAGCCAAAATATCTGAATTATTTAATTTGACAGGTTGTTTTAAAGTCTCAAAAGACAAAGATTGATCAACATCTGGCTTGTCATGTGTTTTCTGACTACCTTCAACATTGGCTAAAGTGGCAACTATTTTACTCTCACATTCATTTTTTCGTTCCAAATATGGTTTTAACATATTTACATGACACACTCTATTTTGCTTACGCCGACCTGGGGTTTTTATAATATAGTTTAAATCATTAATTTTATAGTCTCTATTTCATATGGTCCACAATATTTAGCTTGTAAAGGTTGACCAGGGACTGGCAAAAATACAAGAACTTTGTCTTCTGGTTGAAAAATTCTAACCTTTGCATTTTTATCATGCCATACTTTCATTCTATGCTGTACATGTTTCAAATTATCTTGAGCTACCTTACAAGCATAATATAATTTTTCTTTAAATTTAGAGACATAGTCTAAGAGATTCAAGTCAGTGTGTTCCTCAAGCCATTTTTCTTTAACTAATTTTGAAGGTCCCCTAACAGTATGCCCAAAAACTAACTCAAAAGGACTAAAACCAAGGGATTCCTGAACAGCTTCTCTGGCAGCAAATAGTAACAAATGAACTCCATCATCCCAATCCTTTTCATACTGGAGACAAAATGTTCTAATCATGTTCTTCCGTGTCTGATGAAAACGTTCTAAGGCTCCTTGGGACTCTGGATGGTAGTCACTAGACTTTAATTGCTGTATAACTAACTGATGAACAACTTGCTGGAACACTCTCGACATAAATTTGGAACCCTGGTCAGACTGTATAATCTTTGGCAGTCCCACTAATGTGAAGAATTTAACTAAGGCTTTCACAATGGCTGGTGTCTTTATATTCCGCAAAGGAATAGCTTCTGGAAAACGTGTTGAAGTACACATAATAGTAAGTAAATATTGATGACACGCCTTTGTCTTTGGAAGTGGTCCAACACAATCAATAAGTATACGACTAAACGGTTCTTCAAACGCAGGAATAGGTAAATGAGGCGCTGGTGGAATTTTCTGGTTTGACTTACCAACAACCTGACAAATATGACACGACCTGCAGTACTGTGCCACATCACTTTTTCAAAGGAGGCCAATAAAATGCTGTAACACCTTCTGACAGGTTTTACGTACACCTAAATGGCCAGACAAGGGAGTGTCGTGTGCAAGTTGAATTATCTCTTGCCTGTAGATCTTAGGCACGACTATCTGGTGTACCTGTCTCCATTCTTCACTTGGCAGTGCACCAGGTGGCCTCCATTTTCTCATCAGGATGTTATCTTTAAGGTAGTAGCACTCTGACTCCTTACTGGCGTTCTCTAGAGGTAGGGCTCTCGGTCGAAGGCGCATTATATCTGAGTCTTGCATCTGTTCCTTTACAAGCTCACTACCTGACAAAGAGAGATGGTTCACCTCTCGCCACGGGGAATACTGCTGACTGGCTTTATCAGAAGACTTTGTGCTATCACCAAGATATTCTTTATCAGTCAAAAACGTGTCTGATAAATCAAAAGGATCACCTTCACATGCTGTCCGTTTTTCTTTCTTCTCCATGGCTCTGGTTACAACACATGCCTGATAAATATCAGCATCTTCTTCCGACGTGTCAGCATCAACAGCTGGCCCATTAGTAACAATAGGCTCAGCAACAACCCTTTTACTAGCTAGATCATTACCTAGCAACAATGAAACTCCTTCAAAAGGGAGATTATGACGAACACCCACAATAACAGGTCCAGTAATAAAATCTGACTTCAGATAAATACGATGGAGGGGAACATTAAAGCAACTCCACACCCTGGAACAACACGGTAGCACCAACAGAAGTGTTCTCTGATAAAGGAAACACACCTTCCAACAACAAAGACTGAGAAGCACCAGTGTCCCGTAAAATCCGAATTGGCTTGGGAGCAGTATTATCAATAGAAACAAATCCCTCAGACATAAAGGGCTTATAATCCTCCATATAAACTGGACTTAGAAGCTTGAACAACAGGACTTTTCACCTTACTAGCATACAAGGGTGCCGTAAAACCACATGAACCACTCGACGATGGCTTAGGTTCTCTGTCATTCGTCTCTGGAGTCTAAAAAAAAAACAGATATTATATGACCCTTCTTTTTACAATAACCTCAAGTCAATGACTTTTTATCTAAAGGATCCGACTTCTGACTAGACAAAATTGGACTAGACTGTGACTTATTATGAAAATCAGACCTCTTCACAGAACTATCAGTACTTTGATTTTTATAAGTACTGAAAGAAACACTGTTAACAGAACTTGGACCTTTAAAAGTTTTCTTATGTGTAATTGTATAATTATCTGAAACAACAGCTGCATCATGTAAAGTATCAACATTTTTATCATCTAAATGGGTTTTTAAATCTGCATGAACACAATGCTTAAACTCTTCTAATAACAGTAATTGTCTGAACTTATCAAATTTTTCTCAAGTTTCTTTGAAGTGAGCCACTTATCAAGCAAATCTTCTTTTTCTCTAGAAAATTCAACATAAGTTTGTGACTCATATTTCTTATAAGCTCTAAATTTCTGTCTATAAGCCTCTGGCACTAGCTCGTAAGCTTTTACAATTTCCTTTTTAACAATGTCATAATCAGAACTTTGTTCAGAAGAAAGAGCTGAATAAACTTCAGCGGCCTTACCCACAAAACAACTTTGCAGCATTGTAGACCAATAGGGTTTCTGCCATTTTAAATTTTGAGCAATTTTCTCAAACTGGGGAAAATATTTATCAACTGCCTTTTCCGAAAATTTAGGCACCAAACGTATATTTTTAGCTGCATCAAAATGTTCTAATTGTGACCCAAATTTAGTGTTGCTTTCTGATTGTAAAATACCCATTTTTAATTTCTTCATTTCAATGTTTTCTTTCATTACCAGTTCAGCCAATGCCATTGTTGTTTTAAACTCTAATTCTGCTTGTTTCTCCTCTTCCAACATTTCCATTTTCTTTATGTCAAATTCTTGTTTTTCTAACTCTGCCTTTTTTTCTCTCTCTTGTTTTTCTAATTCTAATTGTTTTATTTTAAAGACATGGTCTAATTCCAGTTGTTTCAATTTGAGAGCATCAACACTTTCAACCTTAAGTTCAAGAATCTCTTCACCAAGAATGTTGGTATTTACTAATTTGTCTATAACCAAATTTTTAATAGTTTGTTTTCTCATAGACACTTTAAAATCTATTTTAAGATGCTTAGCAAGCAACACTAAGTCCTCTTTCTTTAAATTATCAAATTCCTCCAGGTCGGGTTTTCCCAAAAATTTACTAACTTCAAAAACCATTTTGAATTTTGGTCAAAAGATAAATGCCGTAACAAAGGTGAGCCAACAAAAGACAAAAGACAAAAGTATTTTACAATAATATTCAAGATAATACAAAATAACTTAGCTGTTAATGTTCAAAGTCCAAATGATTCCAAGTATATCCAATAGCAATCCTTGTTGAAAGTTCACAGTTAATAGTTCAATAATATCCAATGTATATAATTAATCCTTCATCAGTAAATTAGACTCTCTACTCCGGAGGATTCTTCACTATTTATATATATTTGAACAGACGTTTCCAGAACATTCGTGGCTAAAGTACATTCCAGAAAATTCTTGTTATTTCATGAATATATGTTCAAAACAAGTAAACAATATGTATTTTCTAGAACATTCTACTGAGATCTGTCATATTTTTATGCCAACAACTATAAATAGCAATCATGTAAACAATTACAAAATAATAACTTTAAAAGTACAATTTAATTACAATATCATGAGTATAATAGCTGATAGAACTATAGGTCACTAAATTATCATCAACAATAACATCAAATTATACACACACTCATAACAGTAAGGAAACCATAAAATACCTCGATTACTAATTGAGGGTGCACCGAAACATATAGGTGGGAATTCCAACAAAAGAAGAAGAAGAATGGCGGCTTGGATTCCCGATAATAAAAAAAGATAAAAGAAACAATGTTTATTGTTAATAATCGACAATTATTGTTAGATATGAAATAAAAAATAAATGCCAATGCAATTTTTTTTTATTTATTCATTATCCCCAATGTGAGGCCTAAATTAAAATATTGTTTGTTTCCCCTTTGCGACTGACTCGCCGAAATAGCTGCGATTTTTTTTTTTTTTTTAGCGATTTTCCGTTTCCGGAAATTTTTCGTGTCCGATTCCGACATTGGATTCGTAATAGGTAATACTCTTCCGGAACGTACCGTGAGTCATCATTACTAATAAACCTAGAGTCCTGACTGTTCCGAGTATTCGTAGAAGCATGGCTTCTGAGTTTCTACGTTATGTGCCATTGTATTACCTGTTTGTATCACATGTAAACAGAGTGGGAAACCAATTCCTAAAAGAAACCCCTTAAAATAATAAAAAAGAAATATGTTCTGTCTTGATTGAAGTCAAATAAAAACTGTTCAGTCTTCAATCTTTTCATTGATATGGCTCAATATACAAATACATCAGTTTCTGACAATGGATAATGTTTCCAACGAGATCCCACAAGGGACAGATAACATGACAATAAACAAAGATATTGGGTGTATAGAAATCAGTTTGTCTGTCTGCCTGCAGAATCATGCTTGATAAAAAAAAATAATTCACCTACCTACCGACCCAGACCTTTCAGGCTAGGGTCGGAAAGGGGAAACAAACATATTTTTAAGATTGGCCTAATGGACTACGTTTTAGCTGTGTCGATTCCACTCTATATTCATGCGCGACACACATCAATAGAATGTATGTCGCGTGCGTACTGGGGATCCCCAAATGTAAATTTTCAAAACAAGTGAAAAAAATACTTAGTTACAGAATTATACGCATTTTTTCAGGAGTTTATTGATGTATAACCTGAACCAATTCACTCACAAGCAAATAAAAGTCCAACATGGACCAATTTACTCACAAACAAATAAAAGTCTTCGGACTTTTATTTGTTTGTGAGTGAACTGGTCCAGGTTATACATCAATAAACTCCGGAAAAAATGCGTTTAATCCTATAATATTTATAACTACTTTTTTTTCATATTCCTACGCCGTAACGCTACAATTGTTTGAGGCTCTCCTTTGGTATTTCTTTAATAGTATTTAGCGCCGAAAACGAACACGATATCCAAGAATAAGAATTATAAGAATTAAACACTGTGTTTTTAGGAAATTATGTATGTATAAACTCCGACAACTCACTCACAAACTTTACATAAAGTCCTTCGGATTTTATTCAGTTTGTGAGTGAACTGTCGGAGTTTATACATACATAATTTCCTAAACAGCAGTGTTTAATCCTATAATAACATACATTCACAATTGATATACATGTA
>MJUT01058446.1:286-13519 GCA_002080005.1 Gigantidas platifrons | reverse complement strand
ACCTATGGAAAAAATGTTTAAAAGTCTTCACCTCTGAAACCAGCAAGTCAATTTAAAGCAAACATGGCATGAATGGTCCTTCGGTGGTCAACTTTCAAAATTATGTCCTGTGAGCCCGACCTCCATCCAAGATGGCCGCAGTCAGCGGACATAGTTTTAACATAGGACCCTATGGGAAAATTGTTTAAAAGTCTTCCTTCTGAAACCAGTCAGCCAATTTAAAGCAAATATGGCATGGATGGTCCTTGGGTAGTATACTTTTAAAATTGTGTCCGGTGACTACTACCTCCATCCAAGATGGCTGCCATGAGCAGACATAGTTTTAACATAGAACCCTATGGGATTTGAATAGTAACTTAGATGTATTTGGCATGCAGACATTCTTAAGAGGACTTAGTTATGTCAGGTGAGCGATACAGGTTCATGTGAGCCTCTAGTTTTTTTACTACTGGTTGTACTTCCAATGAAAGAAAGAAATTGAATTCAGATAAAAAAAATATAAAATAAGATAAAGCATTTCCTTTTTGTTTTCAGAGAATTCCAGGAAAAAAGACTAAAGTGTGGAGTGTTCTAGACGAAACAACCTTGTCCTTCTTCCAGGAAAATAAGGTATTGAAAATTACCTTTCATTCCAATTTGTTTTATAGAAATATACTAAATATTTTTCACAGATTCATGTTTGACAACTTCCTCACGTTGTTATTTTTCCTTTCAAATTATTATGGACATACATTTTTTTTTAATAGATTTTGTTTGTATTACGAAATACAAAAATACAAAATAAGTATTATACTAACACAAATACACTGTGTATCATCAGTACATGGGAAATAGCTACCACTGAAGCGTAACACACCAATTTACAAGTTGTCAAGGTAAGTAAGAAGTCGTTTTACTGCGAAAGCACAAAGTTTTCAATGAAACTGTTAATATGGCAGATTCCAGATAAATACCGCTTATACTTTTTGGGCTCATAAAATAAAGGAACTTCGTTAAAATTGTTTGATGCGTGATAATGCTCAGCTAGTACTTCAGAAAACAACTTTCCCTCTCAAAATTTTACGAAATAAAATTATGTAGACGCTTGCCATGAATAAAACGTAACCGGAAAAGTAAAATTTAGTGACGAAACATCTGAAATTATACGTCGCTAAAACCCGTACACTTTCTGATCGTAAAAAGTATCCGATTTCTCTTTAATGATGCAAAAATGAAATCAATATCCGATCACACTTAGTTGTTTATGTTGATTGAACCATATATCCGTTGTTTATGATTGACAAATGTATTAGCTGCTCTTAATATCATCTTTAAATGCCAGGAATGAGCAAGTTTCGTAAGTACTAGTAACACACGTTTCGATTTTTAATCAATTACAGGACTGATCTTGTAAAGTGTTCGTTAAATGTCACGAAATACTATTCCCGGACCTATAATAAACGCCGTGTTATTAAAATGTACAGCTTTAATCCTTAAAATTCTATTATTTCTTACCTGTTGTGAATGTAAAATATTATCCTACGCTTCAGTGGAAGCTATTTCCCGTGTACAGATGATACACAGTGAAGTAACTCGTGTACATGCCGTCATTAGTGCAAGTTGTTCATTTGATTCATCACGTAAAACATGCGGATCCCATTTTGGGGGGAAAAAGGAGGGGGGTTGTAACCCGCATCCGGTAAACTAAATTAGGTACATACCATTTCTGTACAGAGATGTAACCAATGGGGTTCACCTACGATTTTTACGCTAATAGGTGGCGCATGTGTTCTATCAGTTATTACTTTCGGAACTCCTCGGCTAGCATCAATAACGTAACTAATGTAAACTACGATATTGATTTATATATATTCGTGTAAAATGCCACAAATGCTGTTATTAATAATTATAAGTGAGTGATATCTATCAACAAGATTGACCATGCAACAAGAGGACCGTGGACACCAGGGAAATACGACGTGGTTTTCTCGGCACATTTCAATGACATCACCGAGGTGTCTGTCGGGATTATTATCATGTACACTGAAAAGTGTATGTTAGATGTCTTCCAGTGTTGATTGAATAAAAAGTTTATATTACTTTTACTTACGGAATGGCTCCTCTAAGACATAAAGCACTAACCATTTTACTATTGAGTTGGGGGGGGGATTTTTTTTTAGAATAAAAATAGTTTATTTTCCACTATGTCCAAGTTGACATGAATACACCTCGGCCCTAAGAAATATAGTTTGTTTAGGCTACCTTGACCCTACCTAAAAGTAAGTGCCTATCCTAGCTATTTTATTAGTTTTTCTCAACAGTCAAAGTTGGAACATCTGCTTGCCAAATATATCATATCCAAAAAAAATCCAGATTACCCTTTTTCACAGGTAACCCTAAACACACAATTATTTTTTTAGGTCTCATAATGATATGCATGTATCTTCTACAAAATGTACCTCATCATCATGTATGGATAAAAATATTTTTGCTCTACTTGATGTGTGAAAAAAAAATGGATTCTCTACTGACATTAAAAAAAACAAAGCCCCCCCCCCTTTTCACTAATAAAATCGTTGGTGTCTAATAAAGAAAACAACAGTCTGCGAGAAGACACGTCACTCCACTCGGTCACATTAATGAATATCCTGATTCCTAGCAGTCCAGTCTGTGTTCTTGCTTCTAAATGCTGCATGCTTAGCAGAGAAACAACAAATACCAATTTTATAGTCTTTAGTTTGACCAGACTGGGGCTCTATCCCATAGATCTAACACACTCAAGGCGAGCATTTTAACCATTACACCACCAATGAGATAGATAGGAAACCATTTTGTCTACGGACTGATGATGACAGACCTGTAACATAATACCACCACAACAAAATTTCTGTGGTCATATAAAAATCACACTGAAAAAGGAGCACTAGCAGTCCTTCAAAACTTTCATTAAAGTGCTAGGGACTTGTGCCCAAGTTGCTTAATTTGAAGTTAATACAGTCAATATGATCAAGCACACATTAAAAAATTCATAGATTAGCTACCAGCCAGATTTGAACTGACATCTTTTCAAGTTTATTGAAATGTACACATAAAGTACACATACAGATAACTAAAACACTCAAACAAGTACTTCAAAAGCTTCATGTACAAAGGACTGCATTTAAGACATACATGTATTATTAACTACAGATGTACATGTATTTTAATCTTCACCATAGGATGGTTAAATGTTTAAATTGTGTATTTATTGACACTGATTATATCAGGTAATAATATTCATTAAAAAGTTGCTAAATGTTTTCGTGATACATGAAACCTTTTTTTTAGAGCTACACCATGAACTGTTAGTAGTTTAAATAGTCTTAAAGGGTCAATATATTACTTCAGTAACAATATATGATATAAATATACAGGTATAACATGACAAACACAACAAATATTTAATGACTGATAAAAAAATCACGAATACCCAAAAAACTGAAGATTGAGCAACACAACTAAAAATCAGGACAGACATGAACTCAGATGCTCCATATGAGTCTGCAGTTCGAACTTCATTAATACCACTTCATGGGCAAAAGAGCTTTTTTACTTTAGTATGGAAGCATACATGTATATTTTCCAGTTAGCCAAGGGTATAAGGATATTTGAACTAAGGCATGCTTTGAAATCATAGTGACTTTTTTTTTTATTGCTGCAGCCTTGAAAATTTACCAGACAAATAAGGAATACATTTTTTGTACATTTTTCTTAAAGATGTATACCAAATGTAATGAACATCATTTAAATTATTATATTTATTGGGGTAGTTACACAAGATTGTGTATTTATATTTCAACGATAAAAAACAACATTGAAAATTGTGAAAATAATTATTGTTCTTTTTATTTAAATGTTACATTTTAGTGTAATTTTCATAAAAAAAACATGAGGGTACTCCTATTGAAAGTCCCATGTTCTTTTCCCATTGAAAATATGCCCTGTTTTTTTCACATTCTGAATGATAACATGTATATGATGTTTCCAGTGTGTTGTTTTTGAATGTTTATTAAAAAGAAAAAGTGTGGAAAAAGTTGGGTCAGTTTTTTAATAATAAATGAATTTATTCCTAACCTCCCTCCCCCCTTTCTTTCTTCTTTGAGAAAGAAAGGGGGAGGTTAGGAATAAATTCATTTATTATTAAAAAAAATCTATATGGATATGGATCTCATATATTTTTATAAATGCAGTTAACTTCAAAATCTTTTTTTTTTTCAATTATAATGGGTAGCATTAAATATGACTTTATTCCCATGGACTTGTCTTTGAATCCATTCAAATGGATACCTCATCATAATTTTATGATAATATAATTATAAATCGGTTACAAAATGTATGACGTTTAAGTCGTTTTATTTTCAGTCGGGGCAACTTGGACATTCAACAAATACAATAATATTGAGAAAAAACAAACATAGATCGTATCCTTGGGTTTTCGGTGTAATATGTACCTTTCAATCAAGTCAGTTTTTCGACCGTTTGTCGATACATTTCGGCGCAGTAGATAATTTTTGAGCTTCTGCAATGACCACAGCTGATCGTCGTCCGCCATCTTGGAATCGAATAACTGATAGAACACATGCGCCACCTTTCGGGAAAGGCGTAGGTGAACCCCATTACACATGACCAGTGTATGGAAAGTGCGAATCGAGAAAACCATTTCTTATGTGGAGTAGCGATATTTTCGAATACGAAATTGTAAATAAGCAGACACTCCATGGGGAAAAATATGCTTTCTGCAATCAAAAATATGTTAAATATTAAAAATATGAATATGCTAAGTTCGGAATACCTTCACGCGACAAACATGACAGTTTTATGTATTACTTCAAATCAATAGAGCTTAAAATCTATATTTACCAGCCTTTCAAGGTCGTTTAAAACGAAAATGATCAAGTTCACATAGTAAACGAGAAACAAGATAAGTTTTCTTTATGTATATATAAACTGTCAACATATTGTTTAAATACAAACGACAATTAAGTCCTGAAATATGCCCAATAGCAAAATAATAGCAAAAGTTTGTGTCCGTGAAAAAACTGTACTGCTATGTTTTTTTGTTGTAAATAACTGATTAGATGCTATTTATTTTGTTGTAGATGCTATATATTTTTAATGTAATTACAGTATTTTTTATTGTAACTATTAGTTTCATTTTAAATGAGTTAGCAATCTTTTGCTCACTGCTGAACGTCAAAATGAGTTTTTGAAGCATCGTTGTCCTCGAATATAATTTTGCCAAATGAAAATTATACATACATTGTTAACTGACAACTAGCTGAAGTTGCTTAATCCACTGACAAATAGATCAGGCTTTCAAGTAGTATATGGGGACGGTTCAAACGACATTTGTGGAGGATCGATGGGGATCGGACCATTGCGCAGGACCGGAAGTCACGTGACCAGAAGTGACGTCAGTCACATGCCCGGAAGTCACGTGGCCAGACCCGGAAGTGATCGCGTGTGCATGCGCAACAGGTACATTTTGTATGTGTGTCATTGTGCATGACCGACAGGGCTAGCACCTTGGGTGTGCGCATGCGCAACCGGAAGTTGCGCAATATCCGCCCTAGTGGGGATTTTTCACCGGAAGTGACGTCATCACCCAAAGAGACCTCCTCCGCCGGCGCCCTCCTCCTCCACTGCCGCCGCCACCGCAATAGCGTTGAAATTCCACCCAAAACACGTTACAAACAAAAAAAATAAAACGAAACACATTATGAAAATATCACACATTGACGTAAACATCTATCACAAAACTGCAACAAGTCAACAAAATAGTGATTAAGATGTTGAATAAACACGAAAATTAGAGGAAGGAATCAAGAAACGTCGTTATAGATAGAAAGTTCACGAAAAAACATGCAAAAAAAACGAGAAATTAATGAATAATACGTTAAATCTATTGGGTGACTTAGGGATCACAACATATCCGAAAACATGTTTTAAACAGTTTAAAAACCATTATTGAATATTATATGAAAATAAAAGGGGCAGATAACCAGGGAAAGGGATAGACGCGGACGTCGTAGAGAACACCCCCAACTGGGGAAGAACTATGGGTGATGACGTCACCTTCGGTGA
Source organism: Gigantidas platifrons (assembly GCA_002080005.1). NCBI lineage: Eukaryota > Metazoa > Mollusca > Bivalvia > Mytilida > Modiolidae > Gigantidas > Gigantidas platifrons. The sequence continues at coordinate 7,417 of MJUT01058446.1, read as the reverse complement.
AAAGACCCCACTAGGGCGGATATTGCACAACTTCCTGTTGCGCATGCACAGAACATACTCCAGGTCACGTGACTCCCTGTGTATCACTTCCGGTTGCACATGCGCACGTGATCACTTCCAGTAGTACCTCTGCAAATGTTGTTTGAACCGTCCCCATATACTAATCTTTCAACACTGGGTTAACCAATAATGTTCATTATTATACTTTACTAGAAAACCAAGCAAGAAATAATTAAGATATTTTAAAGTTTTATTCCATGGAACAAGAAATAACTCATTATTCTCGCGGCAAACTACACGTAGGTCAAATAACTGTGAGGGAATCTGCTCGTAGCACAAAATATAACTGTTTGAAATTGGCGCGCTTTTGCACGTCGAACCAATAACTAGTTATTTCCCTCATATTAGTTCAGTATAACAATACAGTTATGTCCTCCATGAGAAGTAATATCCATAATTATTAAATCTCGAGAGGGTTATTTTCATTCGGTCCTTCGGACCTCGGGTAAATAAGCCTTTCTCAATTTAATAATTATGGATATTAATTTCTCATGAAGGCCATAATTGTATATTATCAAAATTCAGTATGTATCTCCAATATAGATATTGTACTGAATAAGATAACTATTGTTTTTAAAATCGTCAGAAAAAAAGAATATTTACTTTCTATGTAGATTTGAGGAACTTAGATTATTCAGTATAATAAAACACCTATTTATTGGTAATTTTATTGTGACCCTCGACCCTCACCATTTCCCTCGGCTTTCTCCTCGGGAAATAGAACAATACATTTGCCATTATCCTCATTAGCAGTTAAGGAAAACCGAAATAATTCGACACACAGAGGAGATTGATATTAGTGTTTTCAGATCAATTTCATCACCGTGTTCATATACTTGGTTTATTATGTACTAAATTTCACTGATCTTGTGATCCTGTAATGAATTATTCCCGATGTTATTTTTTTTAATGCATTGTGCCTTATAAAAAAAGTTTTTAAATGAAAAAATATCGCATTTCTATGAGAAAAATATAGCATTAATAATTTTTTCATAATAAAAAAGCATCGCGCTTTTCTATAAGAAAAATATCGCATTCATATAAGAAATTATAGCATTATCATTTTATTAGACGTGATTATTGCATAGAGTGCAATCAAGCACAAGGAATGTGCATCCTGCGGTCTTTGCTACATGATTGTGATATTATTTGTACACCTAAAAAATGAAGATCGTGCAAATAGGTATCATTTATTGCACATGCCTATTTTATGGCACAAATATGACATACTTGGAATAAGATGTGCACATTGCATAGAAAGTTATACAGACGTCTGTTCTGGTAAATATGTTTATACAGACGTCTGTCCTGGTAAATATGTTTATACAGACGTCTGTCCTGGTAAATATGTTTATACAGACGTCTTTCCTGGTAAATATGTTTATACAGACGTTTGTCCTGGTAAATATGTTTATACAGACGTCTGTCCTGGTAAATATGTTTATACAGACGTCTGTCCTGGTAAATATGTTTCTGTTTAGAAATCTTCCTTTCTTCATACAAATGTCAAAATTCGTCTTAGATTTTCCCACAATGCATCTCGTTTACAACAGAAAATATCGCTACTCTACATAAGAAATGGTTTTCTCGATTCGCACTTTCCATACACTGATGACATAATGATCTATTTATGATGTTATTGTACTGTATTACAAATTAAACTAGTTCATATGTACTTTCTGAAAATGCTACATGTCAGAACTTCGTGTTATCTTATCCTCATCTCATTTTTCCCGTTGTGTTTTTAGTATTCAACCCCTGAACCATCACTACCCAGGAAGTTCAGGAAGTCTCACGAATTGCAGCTATTGTATAAATAGTATTCTGATAAATTAAATTCTTCTTATAGCATAAGCTTGAGGTGGGGATTCGTTGCACACCGAGCACACTCTCTGTATAGAATTAGTAGTGAAATTTTCATGTGACAAGAATTTATGATGTAGTATATTGTATTCTACTATTGCTGACGTATGTATTATTGTTATTACTCATTATGTAAGTTGATATAACTTGTGTCCAATCCAATTAAGCAATAAATTATGTTTTATCTAAGCCCTCACTTTATTACATATTATTTTTGATAAAGGATATGAACGTTTAATAGGTGTGTGAACAAAAAACTTTTAATTTCAGAGGTCATCTTGTATTGGTTCAGTAGAATTAACAGATATCCAGTCAGTTAAACTTATAACAGAATACCAGTTTGAACTAGTCACAGACATCAACTCTCAGATATATGTATGTATAGCACACATATACACATGCACACGCACACATTGTCATTGGGTATAGTGTCTATTGTACATCTCCTTTATCATCGCGGTTAGGCTTTCAACACTTTATTCTTTTTCTTTAAAATCATTTGGTCAAATTGAACAAAATTTGGCTAGATCGTTTTTTTTTTCAGAAGCTTATCCGATGTCCCTAACCTCTATCTAAAAATGGCCGCTATTACTACAAATAGAAATTCCCTGCAAGAAAAAAAAACATTTGAAACTGGAATTGCTGTAATCTAATTAAAATTAGATATTTGTTGTATCTGCTTAAACTCTTTTATTTGGGGGTGGATGGCTCAATGAGTTAGGACGTTGGATCTAAAACTCATACAAGCCTATCACCAATACGGATTCGATCCCAGCTTTGTAAATTACAAAAAAGGTGCACTGGACTCGCAGCCGCAAGTGATAAAGTTTACCAGTTGCTTTCCCAGTGTCGGTGGTTCTCTCCGGGTACTCCGGCTTCCTCCACCACTGAAACTGGTCGCCATGATATAGCTGAAATATTGCTGAAAGTGGCGTTAAACACCAAAATTCAAATTCAAATTCATTCTTTTCTTTGGAGATACACTAGCATCTTAAACAACCTCTATGTGGTCAAGGTCTATATTTTCAAAGGACCTATCAGCGATGAGCCTACTATATCTTTAGGTATAAAAACCGAGTACCCACCTCTAAAAGCTGTTGTCTGATTGGACAATATCTAACTATTTAACAAATATTTAATGAGTATTGATACATGTCCTGTAAATGATTGGATGGTCAAAGATAAATGAAAGGATACATTACATGAGACGAAAAGCTATGTTGTCAGATGTAAGTGTACCGCCATAAAAATAACAATAAAAAATAAAAATGAAATAAAATAAATACCCCGGTAAATAAATAAATGAAATTAGAAAGTAGGATAAATAAATGAAATAATATAAAATATATGGAATTGTCCAGTACCTGAAATTGTAGCTGTATCTACATGGTATTAAGAGTTGCTTATCATAGTGTTAGGGGTTAAGGTTATGGTGTTTAACGCCACTTTCAACAATATTTCAGTTATATTGTGGTGGTCAGTTTTATTGGTGGAGAAAACCGGAGAAAGCCACCAACCTGTCGCAAGTCACTAACAAACTTTATAACATTATGTTGTATCGAGTACACCTCGCCTGAGTCACCTCGCCTGAGCGAGTACACCTCGCCTGAGCCACCTCGCCTGAGCGGGATTGATTAACATTTATGTTTTCCTTTTTCTTTTAATGAAAATTGTAACTTTTCAGATTTTTCTTGCTGGATTACTTTCTATATACAGGTACAGTTTTATACAGACTGCCTAATTAAGCTATAATTCATGGAAGTCATAGTTTGTATACAGTTTTAGCATGGGTAACATTATCCTGAGCCAAAGTTATCCATGTTAAAACGTTATACAAACTATGACTTCAATGAATTATTGCCATTCTAGTAGGGAAAATCTAACTTATCTTTTTTTTATTGGAAATGCATGTCATAACAAAATCTACTAACCTTCCTGCTTGTAGTTGTTTTTCTTATACTGACAAATGGATGGTGTTGCAATTAAGTTATTGACATTTTCCAATTTAATAGCATTTTGATTTTATCAACATAAACAATTAATGTCTCCAGCCTTCCTTGTAAACTATTTTTAGTTTTTTTTTTCTCGGAAATAAATTAATATGTAAAGAAACAAAAGGAACATTTTTATGTTTGTATGTATCACGGATCTGTATGAATTCTTGAAATCACTTAAGGGATCATGTTAATAATTTGTTCTACAATATCATGCGCGAATTAAAATATATCAGGAGTTTTATCACGGCAATATTTATATAGCAGATGAAGGACGTCATGTTAGATATAAAATTAGATGTAAGTTGTATCTTGTTTTAAATTTTCATTTTTTTGCCATAATTTTATTATGTCAGTGTATCACCGAAGAAAAAAAACAGATACGACAAACATGTAATATGAATTAGATTGATATTGATGTTGGAATGAGCCAATTTCCATCTTTCAAGTATATGATAATTTAAACATATTTTATTCAGAAAAGGATTGGATAGCAGGACTAGCCTATATATATCCTCTCCTCAAGTATATGATTCGGTCATAAATATTGTCTACTTCAATATATAACAGGATAGGGAATTTTGAGGTACGATATATCAATAGGTCATATTTATACAAGCTCATGTATTTTCTGTATGATCTACATATATAATTACTATGGAAAGTTTCTGTTGTAATCTAATCTGATAAAGGATAAAATTTATATCTGTGTGTTTACTCTGGATTTTAATAAAAATATGAATGAGTAGTGTTTTATACTGAGGGAGTATATGAATGGATGTGTTTTTTCCAAACTTTAGCTGAACACATTTACCCAAAATGTCCACATGTATGTAAAAACGTAGGTATGAAATTTAGTGAGCACGACACGTTTCTAGAAAAACCTTCGTTATGTACGCTCAAAGACAAAACATTTGCAAGCTTAATAATTTAAAGGGGCATTATCTGCCAAATCGTAATTTTTTGTTACCCATAAAAACTATCAGATATGATTGATGCCTTAATAAAACGTGTTTCTGTAACTTATAAATGTTATGAAATGTACGCGCATCGGGGAAAAACATGCAACTGCTCGTGTTTTGAGATCGATCAAGAAATGGACGTCATCTTATTAATTATCGATATTGTTTACGGAGTTTGTCGAATCGTCATTAAATCAGTATAACAATGCACATATTTCTTATTTTTTGTGAATCTGCTTTCAGTCGGTATTAATTACGGACAAAGAACCATGCAAGTTGGCAGTTAATAAGCGACAAAATACAAATTATTCGTTTTTACCTGTCACTAGTAAAGTCAATTGCATACGGAAAAAGCGAGGTCAAATTATTTGCTTGCAAGTAATCGATGGTAATTTTCGTTCTCAAAAGACGGAAAGTGGCTCGATAAGCTGTTTAATGTGAAATATTTACCTTTATTTCATCATTTTAAAGCTATTTAACAATTTCCAAAGCATATAATTTTTTGGTCAAAATCATAGCTAATGCCCCTTTAAAAGTCTTTCAGAGCAAAATAATCAATGAGCCTAAACATAATAGCCAAAATCGGCTAAGGTCACCTATAGTATGCCTGCGGGAGATTGAGTGCGTGATTGTTGTTTAACGCCAGTTCAGCAATTTTTCAGCTATATCATGACGAGAACAGGTTAATTTTCATTGAGATGTTGGTGAGGTCCGCTTTGTACAAGACCAACACGCTGAGTTTAATTTTTATAGTGCTAGTTCACTGAAAAACAGTCCGCGGGTAGACATGTCGCTCCACTTGGACACATTATTCTGATTCCTAGCCAGCCAGTCTCTACTCGTTCTCCTTAATGCTGCATGCTTAGCGGAGAAGCAACACATACCAATTTTATAGTCTTTGGTTTGACTCGACCGGTGTGCGAACCCACGATCTACCGCACTCGAGGCGAGCACTCTAACCATTACGCCACCGATGCAATGCCTGAGGGAGAATATTAGTTTTAATATCAATTGCATGATTTAGGAATGGTAAATTTCAATCATCATCTTGTTAGGATTGATCATGTGTGACCCGTTCCATTACCCCCATTTTATTTGTGACATGTCCCCAGGTATATCCTGGTACTATCTTTATACCAACATCATTAGTTGTTTATGACATGTCCCCAGGTCTATCCTGGTACTATCTTTATACCAACATCATTAGTTATTTGTGACATGTCCCCCAGGTCTATCCTGGTACTATCTTTATACCAACATCATTAGTTGTTTATGACATGTCCCCAAGTCTATCCTGGTACTATCTTTATACAAACATCATTAGTTGTTTGTGACATGTCCCCCAGGTCTATCCTGGTACTATCTTTATACCAACATCATTAGTTGTTTATGACATGTCCCCCAGGTCTATCCTGGTGCTATCTTTATACCAACATCATTAGTTGTTTGTGACATGTCCCCCAGGTCTATCCTGGTACTATCTTTATACCAACATCATTAGTTATTTGTGACATGTCCCCAGGTCTATCCTGGTATTATCTTTATACCAACATCATTAGTTATTTATGACATGTCTCCAGGGTATATCCTGGTACTATCTTTATACCAACATCATTAGTTATTTGTGACATGTCCCCCAGGTATATCCTGGTACTATCTTTATACCAACTTCATTAGTTATTTGTGACATGTCCCCAGGGTATATCCTGGTACTATCTTTATACCAACATCATTAGTTATTTGTGACATGTCCCCCAGGTATATCCTGGTACTATCTTTATACCAACATCATTAGTTATTTGTGACATGTCCCCAGGTCTACCCTGGTACTATCTTTATACCAACATCATTAGTTGTTTGTGACATGTACCCAGGTCTATCCTGGTACTATCTTTATACCAACATCATTAGTTGTATGTGACATGTCCCCAGGTCTATCCTGGTACTATCTTTATACCAACATCATTAGTTGTTTGTGACATGTCCCCCAGGTTTATCCTGGTACTATCTTTATACCAACATCATTAGTTGTTTGTGACATGTCCCCAAGTCTATCCTGGTACTATCTTTATACCAACATCAGTAGTTATTTGTGACATGTCCCCAGGTCTATCCTGGTACTATCTTTATACCAACATCATTAGTTGTTTGTGACATGTCGCCAGGTCTATCCTGGTACTATCTTTATACCAACATCATTAGTTGTTTGTGACATGTCCCCCAGGTCTATCCTGGTACTATCTTTATACCAA
>MJUT01058435.1:36227-47233 GCA_002080005.1 Gigantidas platifrons | reverse complement strand
GCAACTAAGTAGTCAAGCTGTAACTAAGACACGTCGGATTGCTAGTGCAAGAATTCATGTTGAACGTGCCATAGGTAGACTCAAATCATTTAAATTACTTCAAGGTGTGATGCCTCTGAAGTTGCACCCTTTATTTGACCAAATCATCAGTGTATGTGGAGCTTCGTGTAACCTTGACTCACAACTAGTTAAGTAAAAGGATTAAAAAAAAAGCATTTAATAAATAAAACATTATTGTTATGTGAAATGACTTTGTTCCATTTACTAGCATTCACATATGACAAATCACCATTTCTTATTCAAAGAACAAGTAAAAAATCACAATCCGTTCACTCACATAAACATAATATTGCTCAAATTAAGATCACATGTCACAAAATTTCCTTAAAATATGAGGAATCACATATGTTTGATGGAACTTGCACAGTTTATTCACCATTTCAGAGTAATATTCCGCATTAAACTCTACTGTTGAAACATGAATTCCAAGTTTTGTGCAAATGACCAAGTAACATTCCGAATAACCGTACAATCCAAGTTGCCCTTGAATTTGAGCATAATAAGGACAGTCTTTTTCAACCTCCCATCTACTAGTTGCTTTATTGTAAACACATTTTTTTTCAATTGCCACAGGTTTTGGATTCAAGTTTCTCATTGAGTAGGGACACTTAATTTCTATCAATTTATTTTGATGAGGAGGTTTACATTTACAGCCTGTAATGCCATCAACACTGCATCCTAAAACATTGTGCTGTTCACTAATTAGTACACCAGTTTCCTTAATTCTAAAGTGAACATGTTTTTTTCTGTTGACCCTTTCATAGAAAACTCGTGCCGTTTCTTCCTTTTTTCTACCCCATTTCAATGGTGGTGGCAACATGCTTTCGTCAATATGAGTTTCACCCATGATTTTTTTCATGAACGAGGCAGACGGTTGTCTGTTTTTGTCAACACAGTTACAAGCTTCGGCAATATTTGAAGCTGTTAACAGGCCCTGTCTCAATGATAACCACAATTTATTGTTTGCTTGACCTTCGGTTTTTTCTAAGACTTTTGAAATTTCCAAACTTGAATAACTTAGTGAATCTAAAAATTCATCAGCTTTCTCTTTAGTATTTGAATCAATAATATCATTGTTGTCTACAAAATGTTTAGCCTTATTTAAAATACTGAGGCTTTCCAAGTCCTCACTAATTTCATTTGCTGGTTTATGCTTATCTTCAGGATTAAGTAGAAGGTCCAGAGCCTGTGCATTTTCTGCTATCTGAAAAAAAAATTCTAACATATATGGCATGTATGCTATGTAATCTGGTAAAGCCAATATGATATGTAGTCCTTTCAATTTTTTTTTAGAAAGAGGAGTCAAATAAGGGATTTATTATAAAAAATTTCCTGAAAGCATTTTTAAATGAGCGATGCAGGTTTTTTGTTGAACGAAATGTTTGATATGCTTTCATTGCTTCATTTCCCCAGCCCATGGTGACTCTGAGATGAAGCACAACAATCATAGCACAGTTCTCTTAATTGCTTGTGCAACTATAGGTGTGTTTTGTGTAGTTAACCTCATCTTCTCAACTTTGTATTGCATTTTTGACAATGTGATAAATCCAAGTTTACTGTTGAAAATTAGGTAATTTAAAGTGTCAATTAAACCAAACTCTGGAATGTAAGTGAAATCCGATGTATATCCATCAAGTTGTAATGGGTTGGAATCGGGAAGCCCAGCTTTCTTCATTTTTTTTTAATGTCAACAAAGACAGAGTCATTCTGGTAATCGGGATCAACCGGCAAATTTAACCTTTCAACTGCGACTGCTATTTCTTTCAACGCTGCTTTATTGTAACCACTAACTGTTACACCTCTTGCCCTCAGGTATTTCTGTAGCCCAGGTAAGCGCATTGTATTTAATTGTTGACTCATATCGATCGATAACGGTGAAAACAGGTAAACAAATATGTGTGTTGTCAAGCGAAACAAAGGAATGTTTGTCCGGTGGAACTCTTCTGTGTTTCAAGGGAAACAACTCTTTGGCGCCAATATACAAAACGCGCGATATCCGGCAAATGGCATATTGCTTGAAATTTATCAGGATTCGCTTTCATTTGATTTGAGGTAAACCAATCTATTAGATTAAGACTATCTTTTTCCAAGGTGTTTATAATTTTATTTAAATCATAGCCAGAATATGATAATGTATTATCGTGTGCATAATTATATAGGGAACTGTCAGATATGAAATAAAATATATCATTTATAAAAATGTTAAAAAGTACTGGGCCTAAGAATGATCCCTGAGGTACGCCTTTGTAAATATCTTGCCACGTACTTAATGCTGTTCCTAATTTAACGCATTGTTTTCTATTTGATAGATAGTTTTGTATTAAATTTAGAGCTGATTTGAGGTACCATAATATTTTAATTTTTGAAGTAAGAGGTCATGGGGGAGACAGTCAAAAGCCTTAGATAGGTCCATGAGTATAGTTGCTGTAAATTTATGTTGATCTAAAGCATTTTTCCAGTCTTCAATTATCTTTAAAAGAGCAGTTTGACACCCATATCCAGAACGGAAAGCAGATAAGTAAGGATGAACAATTTTACTGAAATAGAAGACGAGCTGATCGTTTATTGCTCTTTCAAAAAATTTTGATATTACTGGCAGTATACTCACAGGCCTGTAATTACTTTTATCTAGAGCATTGCTCTTTTTATAACAAGGTACTACCTGAGCTTCTTTAAGATTTTCAGGAAATTTACCCAATGAAATTGATTTATTTACTAGTTCAGAGATAGGTTTTGCAATAACTGGTTTCGCAATTTTTAAAATTTTAGCCGATATGCCATCTCGTCCTGTTGTTTTTTTTATATTAATTTTACTAATTTGTTTTATTATGAAGTCTTCTTTTATATCATGGAACACTAAATTTTCTATTTCAGGTGTGTTGGCAATCATTTTTGATATACTTGGGTGACTTTCATCAGATTTAATATTACTTGATCCAATATCTTTAGCTACATTTATATAAAAATTTCTGACACTTCAGTTTGGTTATTTATAATTTTATTGTCTTCTTCCAATATTATATCTTTCTTGCAGTTGTTGCTTTTGTTGGATAAAAAAGGTTTTATTGTCGGCCAGAAGTCACTGGACTTTGGCCCACCTAGACATCTTTCATAAAAATATGTTTTAATAGATTGTTTTTTAATTTTATTAACATGATTTCTCTGTTTCCTGTATCGTTCCCAGTTGTAATAATTTTTACATCTAATAAAGGTGTTATGTAGCATTTTTTTTCTTGTAAATTGCTTGTCTATCTGTTTTCTTCTTTTAATAGGGGCATGTTTATCTAAAGTTTTGATGATAGAGTTTTCAAAATTTGAGTAAGCTTCATCTAAGTCTTCATGTTTACTTATATTATTGAAATTAAATTCTTGAAGATCTTTAAGGAATTCTTGTTCTGAAAAATGTTTAAAACTACTGTAACTTTTTAGCTCATTTTTTCTTTGTATGATGGAACCATTGATTTGCACGGCAATAAGATTGTGAACATCACTAATACCACAATTAAAATTTGTCACATTCATGCAATTGTTTGGCATATTGGTTAAGATAACATCATTAAGGCTAGGGTTTGAGTTTTTGGTATAACATGTTGGACTTTTTACTAAATTAGTTAAATCAAAAATATCACATGCATTTTGTAACGGGGTAGATTTATCAGAAACTAGCATGTCATAATTAAGGTCACCAATAAACATGAAGTTATCATATGCTGTTGTTATTTGATCACATGTTTTTATAAAGTCTTCATTAAACGTTTTTTCATCTATTGTTTGTGGTCTATATACCCCTGATATTAGCAATTTTTTTGTCAGCAATCAATATTTCAATGTTTATAGATTCAACTATGTTAAATTCTAATTTCCTCTTTCTGTCGCATGGCAAATCTGATCGAACATATGCATCTATACCTTCCCCGTGGGCTGTGCGGTCTGCCCTCCAAAAGTGGTAGTTGTTTACCTGAAATTGTGTATCAGTAAACGAGTCATCAATCTTGGTCTCCGACAAGAATAGCATATCTACAATGTTTGCAGTTAGTTGTTCACTTATGTAGCATAATTTGTACCTCAGGCTATTAATATTTAAGTATGCTATCAGGAATTTGTTGTGATGTTTACGTCTCAAGTTTTTTTAGCTCATCGAAAATGTCATTATCACACTCGGATTCAATTTCATCGACAATGTTTACATTTTGTTGGTACGTTCCAGCTTCCGAACTTTCGGTGTTGCTAAATTCGGTGTCATTAGATCTGATGGACATATTGTGGAAAAATTAGTCCGTGAAACATGGTAGACGATCAATGCATTTTGTGCAGTAAAATGTTTCATCAGAGGTTGAGAGTTTATTAAACTGTGACAAAGATATGGTGGTACATCTAATGTGAGTCCATTCGTCACAGAAATCGCATTGGATGGATCTTTGGTTGGATCTTACCCCCTTTTTACAATTCGTGCAGGGGTATTTAATCGGACCTGGGTTCATGTGCACATCACCACTATGGACTATTTACCATTCTTTGTTCGAGTTGTTTCTTCTTTGGTCGGCCATTTTGGTTTGAATAGTCGAGTTGACCTGGACATAATTCAAATATAGCAAAGTCAAAATTGCTCTTCGTTTGAATGCTAGAACAAGCATAAAAGCCTAAGTTTTCTGGATATTTATAATGTTCATCCAACTGCAAGTTTCTGGAATTTTGAAAACGTTGGATCAATCCAAAAATTATGAGAGCTATATATAGTCCGTCAACCCCTGTCGCCATCTTTATCAACTTTTCAATTTTTTTTAACTTTTCGGATACATTTTGTTTAATATGCAGCGAGTCTTCTTGGTCAGATCCCATAACTAAATTTGAGGTGTCACTATCGGCAAGTTTGGTCTTCAGATGGGAGAAAAATATACTGTAAATTTCAAAATCGGAAGAGTCATGCAGAAAAATCGGTCCTACAAATAAAGGCGGTTCTCCAGTTTCATTGCTAACAACAGAGAGTTGCCTATATACCGACGGTATAACATGAACGTCACATACGTTGAAAGTTTTATCAAAGCCTAGTACTGTTTGGCCGAAACAGTATACATTTTTGATGTCACGAATCATTTCATCATTGTATAATATAACACAAGGTGAGGCTGATTAAGTGTTTTTTCACATTTCGTCTCTTTTGTCTTCCTGCTATAAATAAATGTTTTTCACACTGTCTCCGTCCTAGACACGAGATCGGATAGGCCGTATAAAATTATGTTTTTTAGTATCTCCTGCCCTATTTCGCTATTTATAGGCCTTCATCCATAAAATATACATATAATTTTCCTGTACATATTTGGGGGAAATAAGTCAAAAATGATTTCACATAGTATAGGTCCGAGTTTGTTTGTAGTTTTGTCCTTTCTTCGCAAAATGAAGACCTAGAATTTAACCACTAAATTGTTGTAAAATTATGACCTCGTGTTATATTTATACTTTGCTAAAATCTTAAAGGATTTCTACAGACACATAACAGAATATGTTTTATTCGTCTCTGATTTCTGGGACTTCGCCTCCTAGCAAATCTATCAAAATAATATTAATCATCAATCTGTTTTAATTTATGGTCTATATGCTTATTTATTTAATTAATTTTATAGAGTGTTTAATTTCTCGTAGATTAAAATAATATAAAAAAAATTTAACCCATCATTTAAAGTAGGAAAGAATGTAAAAATTTAAATTTCTTTTCGATTATTTTCTGTAAATCGTCGTTCTTTTCGGTAAATTGTTGGACCGTGAATTTTGTGCTCTAAATCAGTGAAAAACAGATTCTTATAACCAACATAGGATAATATGTAGATATTTCTTAGACCCAAAGGAAGTTTTGATTTTGCATTAAGTTCTTAATTTGCCTTCCATGACTGTTTTAAAAATTCGTTTCCCAAAGTTTCAAATATGATTTTCGTAAACTTGAATTCAATAATTGGGTGAATTTACATTTCAGCTGGTAAGTTTAAAAATGTACATAAGTGTCTGACACTACTGAAGCAACTATTTTGACCATTATGATCAATTTAAAGCCTTATACAACAGTCATGAGGCATATTAACAATACTGAAGAAGTAATTGATAATAATTGACGTAATCAAACTTATGTGTACTACAACGAACGTGAAAAATATTTTGTTTTATAATAGGGTGTTTAGGGGCTTTTTATTCCCAATTTTGACTTAATAAGATTTCTAATAATCTTATAGAGCTGTCTTTCCTGAACATTTTGAGCTCTTGTTTTCCATTCTAGGACCATCCATCGCCGAGATATTAGTGTTTGAAGTTGGAGCGGGTTTTCGAAATCTAATTAATTGAAGATATACCATATCCAATATATATTCCCATTATAATTAAGATTATGAAATGGCACCATTATAAACAAGGATAGAATTTCAATTTTCATGATGTCATAATTTCAGGATATCACTTCCAATCAAATGTTAAAGTTGTATTACCTGAATGGCACAGGTGCAAAAACAGGTGAAAATAGACATTTCATAATCAGCAAAAGTGTAAATATGGACATTGGGCATGTTTGAAATAGATAATAAAGATGGTTTATGATCAATAATCAAATTTATTTTATTATTCGACCAAAATAAACAATTAAAATAGGTATTTCATTAACAGGTAAATTGATACAGGTGAGACAGGTGTTAATTAAATAAAAACCTGGAATATTGAGAATTTCAAATTGCATTTTAAACAGCTTTTTTTGCTATAATGCTATAATGTACAAAAAATACAGGTAAAAGGTATATTGTACAAGAAAATGCAGGTAAATAGGTAATTAATTAACAGGTAAGTTTAATAAAAACATGAAATCCGCTTATTTTTACCACCATAAACCAAAAAGTCAATTATGTGATGGATTTCTCAAATAAACATAACTGCCATTTAACAAACTTTTCACTGTAATGCCGATAAAATTGTAGGTAAAATAGGTAAATTACAGGTAATTTATTCAAAAATTTACTGTTCAATGCGAAATCTTGAACTGTTGAATTACTGAAAAGATAATGAATGTATCAATATGGAAGTCGTCCTACTGAAATGTGTTTTTTGTAAAGGAGGGACAGGATATAAATTGTGCATTAATTGCAAATTACAGACATACAGGTAAAAATTACAGGTAAAATGTTTATAAAGATTAAAATGTCATAATAACAGTTGAATGAAATACATTTTTGGTGATGAAAAAGAAGGTACATTGTAATAAGAATGTGTATTTTAAATTTGCTTTAGATATGTTGGCACCAGGGAATTTCATGTATGTAAATTACAGGTACACAGTTAAAAATACAGGTATACAGGTAAAAATACAGGCAAACAGAAAAGTTTAGGTCAGTTGAGGATACTTTTTTACTACACAGCAAGTGGTGTAAAGTTGGAAAAAAATGTCAGAAACTCAGACAAAATAAAAATTCAATCAGTGACAAGAAGGTCTCCTTTCTTCAGATCCATAAGAAGAGGAAAGAACCAGATATCATCAGGACAGTCATCATACCGAATATTGTATTCGGTTTTGATTGCATCTGCTTTTATTGTTTTGATACTTATAACTTTGGCATCAAACCACTGTATGGTGTTATTTTCACTGCATTTTTGGGGAAAAATTTTCCCAACTAAGTCTTTTGGGTTATCAATATAATGATGCAGAGACTCTTTTTGTTGTTTAATTTGTCTAGCCAATCTTTCGTCTGACAATTTAGAAAATAGCAGATTTTTCTTTGATTGAAGAGCCTCTTGAATCAGATCTTCAGATTTATATGACATGGTACATTCATTTTGGACAGAATCTTGCTCAGCATTATTTAAATCATTTAACTCTAAAATTTTGGCCAAATTTTCTTGTAATTCTTCAATAGAATATTTTTTCGTTTTAAATGTTTCCTGAAAAAGCTCCTTTGGACCTTTAGAAATTAAAACCACTTATGAAATTTGATTTGTACCAATAATGCTTCTCTCAATTTCTTCGATTCCAATGTATTAATTTGTTGCTCCATTTGACTTGTCCCAGACTGCGCCAAATTTTACAATTTCTCGACTGACAGACAACTTATTATTCACTTTAGTTTTTTCTGTTTTTTCTTGCTTTGCCTTTTTTTCAGCAAGTTTATTAGCAATTTGTATTTCAACTTCTTTTTGTCTATTCTGAATAGTTTCAACATATTGAGGAGCAAGCCGCTGAGCACTGTCCAGAGCAGCATGTTTTTCATTATCAGACAAGCTACCTAGCCATTCAGAAGGTTTGTTTCTTGTCCACATTAATACAGTTTCTAGAGTGGACGGTTTTGCTGCAGGTTTGGCCTTCAATAGGTTGTCTAGTATGGCCATGTATCGTTCACTAATGGCATTGGTTTTAGGGACATTTTCAGACATTTGTACCATTTTTTCTGATGGTTCCCAATATGAACCACCTGACAACTGACTTGCTGCTTGTCTTTCTAAGATTATTTGCAGCTGTGCACAGAGCAATTCTAGTGCTATCTGAGTGAAGGAGTCTATTTGGGGGTCATTTGTTTCCTTGAAAACTTCATGATATAACTCATCTTTGTCTATCAAGTTTTCATCAAACATGCAAGCCCCACTAAAAGGTTCAGAACCATCAGCTGCCCACTGATTTAGGGTAAGTTTCATTTGCAGCAAATGCTGGTTTAAATCTAATATAGAACCTTCTTGTTCCAATAACTTCCAAAAAGGAGCAGTTACTAATTTGTCTAGCATTCCCATTGCTCTAGCTCCAGCAATGAAAACATTAGCTTTTATATCAAAGAGGACAGATTTCAATAAGCCATTAGGTTCAGGGTGATCATGTAGTAACTCTACAATATCATTTCTATGTAAATATACAGCAGCACAGTCATGAAAAGCTATATTTATTCTATGACCGTGAAAAGTAACTAAGTGGTTTTTGTTCTCCTTCCCCTTTAGAAAGACTTCCCAAAATGCCCCAATTCCAGCTTTGTCTGACCCTCTTTTTGTAAGTGCCTTTGCTGCTGTTCGAGCCAAGCGAAATGTGCCACTTTCCTCACTTTCAAATGAAAAGGGATTTCTACTGTCAGTCACAGACTCCTCAAACAGTTTTAGTGCTTTATCAGCTGCAGTACCAAAATTTGCAAGTAGATGCAACCTTTATGCAAATCGACCCATTTTAGAAATATCAGACTTTTCTTGTTCATTCAAAGTGTCAAAGTTTTCAACAACAGTTGGTAATAGATCATGTCTAATTTTTTCTATGTTTTCATTAAAAATATTATTTGTTGCACACTGATCACTTAAAAAGCATTTAATAGATGTGATTAGCTTTGCTTTGACATCTGTGGTATCTTGTTCTGAGTTTGAGTAAGACATAGCAAGGTCATCAATAATATTTCCAAAACATTTCTACCATCTTTCAGTGTGACTTGCATGCCTTCATAATGGTCTTCATAGTGGCTTCAACCATTAGTCTGCTACTTATTAAACTTTTGCTTGGAAGCCTTTCTGGTAGTTTTCCAGTTAGATTTTTTAAAACAGATTTTATGACAATGGGTACTTTATTCAAACTAACATTACCCTCTGTGACTAATTACATGCAGCATTCCCTTACTTCATTTGTATATTTTCAATTTTCAAAGGTTTGTATAGTATCACCTTCAAGAAAATCATTAATTTTTTCTAGACCAATAATCTGCTCATTTAGTTCTTTCTTTTCATGCTCAAAATTTTCAATTTCAATTTCATGCTTTTGTTTGAGTATTTCTTTTTCATTTACTGTTTTCTCCAACATTTTATTTAAGGAGGATACCTTTTTTTGTAACGCAATCTTTTGTTTAGTTAATATTCGTTTCTGCTCTTGTAGTGTATGCCTGTCATCCTCTTTTTCAAAAACATCTCCCCACAACTCCTCTATTTCTTTTTCAAATCTCTCTGAATCCTCCCTTAAAACATCTTCATTCATAATTATCCCTTCCTTCTCACCCAGCTCTTCCCAAAGTTGTTCATTTTCTTTACTTTTTGATTTTAATTCATGTTTCAAGAAATTGACTTTTTCATTCTTTCTTTTCAGCTTTTTATTTACATTTCTAATATCATATGTCCCTAACTTAGACTTTGTTTCACCAAGCTGTTTAATTTTAGTATCTAGTTTTTCTGATTGAATTTTATATTTTTCCTCTAATTTTTGCAAACTACTTGCAAAACAGTTGCACTATATTTAAATATATAGAGACGTTGACAATAATTTTAACGTTCAAACGTATTGATCGATTTCACAATGTGCGAAATGTGCTACTGTTCACTCAGCGTCTGAACCGGAATCACTGTTTGAGTCAGGAAGATCTTCTCGGTTGGGTACTGCTGGCGAATACAGGTTACCCACAGCACGCAGGAATTCTGATTGTCTTGTTGTCGTACTGATTCCACAGACACTCCAGGCGAACTTGCATCTTTTTGTACGTATCACGCTGGTATCGGGTAAGTTGTTGTTCTCCGTCCAGTCTAAGTGATGTTGACAGTCTTGGCTTCCTTCTGGAACACAGGTACGATTCTATAAAAGTGGAGTTGGCTGCGAGCCGCTTTACCATTGAAACGTCTGTGCCAGCCTACAAAACGAATATTTGTATCAATATGACATAATTCACAGAAAAAAAATCAATCGCCAAAAGTATTATACAGTAGTTAACCCAGTGGTACAATTCTGAGTACAAAACACTTTTAAAAGTGACAATTACACTGAATTTCTGTCTTCCAACTTCTAAAATAAATAGATTTAATTTATGCATGCATATATTACAACACTCTTGTTTTACATCACTCTAATTAACTACATTTGTATGTTTACGTGCATCCTTAACAATTTTCTCTACTGGTATTTTGTGATCAGCATATATTTTGCAGCTGGTTCAATACACATAAGTTTGCTGTAAGGCTGTTTTTTAAGAACGTAA
>MJUT01058435.1:4017-29695 GCA_002080005.1 Gigantidas platifrons | reverse complement strand
TTAGGACCTCTGCCTGCTTGATGCTCTACCCATATGGCATTATAAGCACGTTTATTAAGTGACATGTAGCTGTTAGGTTGTACACATTTAATTTTCTCTTGTAGAAAAAAACAGAAATGTTTGCCTGAGGGCATGTGATGAGGTTTTCCAAGTCAAAACATAAAACTGCCTTTTCTGAGGTTCTATCATTATACCGTTCCATTTTTGTCCTAACCTTGCTTTGTATATGTGCATCATATTTCTTAATATTGAGTTGATCACTAACATCTTGCACGTTTTAACTGACCTTGTATTCTTCGCAAAGATCACATCTATCCTTCGTTGGCATATGAAAGCCTAAATTGAAATCGTTGTTAAAGATATTTGGATATGTGTAGAGTTTTTCAGGTATGATTCCCTTTGAATTACAATGAAAAACATAAAGGTCATACATTTTGGACACCGAAAGACATGGATCAAGGTATTCTCTCTTGACGGAGGCTCTACAGTAATGCGTTTCGACTTTGGGAAAGGATTTTATATGGTTTTTGATTATTTCTTTTCCTTCGTTTGATACTTTCTTTTTTTACATGTTTACCTCTTTTATCTTCATAGGTAGGGAATTTGTTTTCCAAGAACCACTGTATTTTCCTACCACTGATATCGAGGGTTTTAAGAAAATATATCTTTGCACACACGCACCCTGTCAAAATCTTTCTGGAAATAGTATTCATATGAAAATTTACGTTTATAATTTTCACTCTTTGTCTTAGTTCTAACCTTTAATTTTCGGTCAATATTACTAGAATAAAATGCATTTTTCTCAGAATCGTTATATGACCAAAAGCGATCAAATATGGACTTTATATCTGTTGGTGATATTTTGTGACTACACCTAAATCGACAGATTCCATTACAGTCCTTGCTTGTTTTTATTTCTCTTTTTCTCTTACTTTTACCTGTAACGTTTACATATTGCAAACCAGGCTGTCGTTTTCTTTTTCTGATGTTTTGTCTCCAATTTTGTGGATTTCTTTTTCTTTTTCTACTTCTTGTTTCTGCAGGATCATTTAACCTTAACCAGTTTTACTGTACATCCATATTTTCGAATGCGTCATTACAAATTTTGGTATTCAAATGGCTTTTAAGCAACTTAACAGCGGAAGCAGTGTTTCTCCTGGTATTTATTGAGTCTTTTTCCAGTAAAATCTTGTTAAATTCTTCCTCGCCAACTGGCGAACTGTCCGTCTGCCATGTTTGTTTACATGCAGCAGAAGATACAATGACGAATGTTCGCTAAAACGCGCAATTTGATTGGCCGACTGAAAATGAAATCTAGTCTCTGGTTGGACAACGTTGAAGCCCCGAATAGACTCCCTCAGGAACTCACTCTGAGGTACAACCAAGCGAAAAGCAAAATTCCTTACCATTTAATAATTCTTGGTATTTGTTAAACAGTTTCTTGCAGAATGGTTGTATCGCTTCTTCCTCCAGGTAAGAAACCGGATTCGTTAAACGAATGTATTTGGTTCCGCTTGAAAACTTCGCTTCTGATACCATTACTGCTATTTTCATTTGAGGTAATTATTGTTATGCAATGGTCGAAATTTCTGCTGACCTTGCTCAATCTTTGATCAAATTTCTCGACTTGAGCCAAAATAACTACCATACGGACCTGGGTGACTGTTTGATAGTGTTTAAAGCAATTTTCAACAGTGGATTTCAGTTATATATTGGTGGAGGAAACTGTAGGACTATAGAAAACCACCGACCTGTCGCAAGTCACTGACCAACTTTATCACATAATATTGTACACCTCGCCCTGAACGATATTTAAAGTCACAAGATCAGTGGTGATAGGCACTGATTGCATAGGTAGTTGTAAATCCAACTACCATACGATCACGGCCCCCTGGGAGACTGATTAGTGGACTTTAGTATAAAGAGAACATAATAATGAATATTCATTAGTGTATAAGCTAACTCCAAGAGATAAATATAGTATAGCCCTATATTTTGCAGTTGATACTGACAATTACACTCAATAATGGAATAATGTCCAATTTTGTCCAATTTAGCGATAAATTGATCTACAACAGAAAATTGAAATAACTTTTTTCAAACCATGAACGTGATTTTCTTTCTTTTTTTAATTTATTAAATTTTTGACAGTCCATGTTTCGTTTGTTAACAACAAATGATCGTGTTTAGATGTTTTAGAATAGCTTACTCGAGTTGTCTGTTGTCCAAAGTCTCAAAGACGGTAGAGAATCTGACTAGTCTAGAAATCACAATATATACATTGCAGGGATATAATTTAATGGGAATCGATATCTAGACTGCAGAGCTAGACTAATTTAATCTATTCTAGCCCTGAAGGAAAACTCTAGACCTGTATTTGCGGTGATGATCGCGAAGCGACCTGAATTGGCTAAGGGTTTTGCATGCTCCCGCCCCCGAACAGTTTTGCACGGAATCAACAAATTACAGCCCATACTTCATTCTTTATGGTCGTGAATGCAGAACGCCGATTGACACTGTCTTGACGGAACCCACAAATGTTGGCCCAGATGCAAAGCAGTACATTGATAAAATTCACCATAATTTGAGGACAGCACGTCATATTGCTCGACAGAACATAGAAACTGCTCAAGAAAAATACAAAATGCAACACGACAAGAACGAAAAAGAGCCAAATTTTGCCGTTCGTGATAAAGTATGGCTTGACTCCAAAAAGCACCCAGTCGGATTGTCACCAAAGCTATGTAACAGATGGGACGGTCCTTACTACATAACAGAAGACAGAGGCAATCAAACATATATGTTAAGACGATGTTCCGACAACGCACCAGTTAAAGTTCCAACAAACGCTAATAGACTGAAACGTTTCTACGATCCACAAGACAGACCAACAAACAATGAAGCTAATGACAGCGATGATGACGATAATGAGGACCAGGAACCAGTTGCACAGCCAGACGACAATATACATACGAACAATAATGACGACACACATCAACAAAATAATGATGTCAATACAAACTCAAGCAATGACATAAACAATGACGAAAATTTGTACATGGTTGAGAAAATAATTAAGACAAAAATTGACAATGGAAAAAGAAAATATTTCATTAAATGGGAAGGCTACAGTAGTAGAAATAATACGTGGGAACCAGAAGAAAACATACCACAAGAGTTACAACAAGAATTTCATACACGCATTGCACAGCAAAAGCGAATAAGAAAACGACGAAAAGTACAAAAACGCAATCATCAAAAATAAATTATTTAATGATAGCATACAAAATGGTTTAATTTAGGTAAAAATTCTTAGATTATACACATAATAACACAACAAACACACACATACATATCCATTTTACACACCCTGTAGTCTAATAAAAAATGTTCAAGCACTAACACTTCAGATTTTTTGTTTCAATTTATTCTTGAACTATATTTAAGTGCCATTTTTGCACTTCTCGCTAAAAAGCGACCATATGACTTGATATAAAAGGAGTAACAATGGTGTAAATTTACATAACACAAACAGTATATTTTGGTGGCTTGTTTTGGTACCAAAAAAATAAGGGTTGGACTCGTCATCCAAACTTTATTCAGTTGGTGTCTTTAGTGTAGGAGTAACGACCCTAAGCTTTAGACCATACGGAAATTCAACAAACTAATTTTGTAAAAAGCCAATTGCTTACTACTAAACCATTGTTGATCCTTTTATACTTTGAACTTTACAGTACCACCACATTTGTTTTATTGACACAACGCATAATATACATGATATAGTATGCAACATTATTTGTTTTCTATTTTCATTTTGTTAAGCTGTTTATTATGATTGTTTTATTTTGTTAGGATTCCCGTTAGTAAAATTCGAAGGTACTTTTAGAAATAGTGAATATTTTTTCAGTAAAAACAATGCCTTTTCAGTAATTCTAATCAAGAAAAGATCTACACTAAGTCAAATAATGTTTTTATTAGCGACATTGAGTATGATCACATTCTAAGATGACATGCACAAACTCTATTAAGTTTGAAAATAAAATTCCGTGTGTATTATGACTATATATATTATATATTCCGATTAGCTACAGTTTGGACAAATGTTCCAGGAATAGGACTATTCGAGAAATATGACTCAGTTATTGAAGTAAATAAACAAATCTAAAATATAGTTACAGCTATATGAATGTGAAAAAAAACCCAGCATTTTGGTGTGTTCTCTGAGTGACTTTCAGACACAGTGCAATAAATACATGTACTTGGACACATTAGTGATCATTTTGTAGGTACAGATATAGTTGAACTATTATTCATCCTATTAAATGTGACATTTTATATTCACATATACAGTAATTATTTTCAAAAGAATTCATGTAGAAAACAGTCTACTTAGAGAAAATGTATTTGTAATGTTCACATTTTGTTTTTATGCGCGCCTGTACATAAATGTAAAAATATTTTCATCCCACTTAATTTGATATTATGTTTAATTTTTAGTATCTATGTTTGTATACTTTATTTGTTTTGACTGATTCGGAGAATCAGCTTGGGTCCGACGGGGTAATATAACCGACACATTTAGTAACTCGGAAAATGTAATTCTCGAAATTCTTTATTTCAATATTTCATATTTAATTTTGTTGTATAGTTTATTATTATTTCCATTTTTAAAGTAAGTGTTATAAATTTGTTTTACAAGTCAAATTAATCCCTATATGTGTATAAATAATTAATGCAGTTTATCCCCCACTTTTGTCAAGATTGTGTCTCAAAGATCAGAAGAACATTTATTCAATTACCATTTATTGTTTATCTGTCACAACTGGACTTGACAAGGTTTTAATAATTTATAATTTAGTTAATCCTCCCCAAGCTATAACGCAAATTGTTATATAAACCACCATTAGGCATATTTATCATTAATCCTGTCTATCAGTCATGTTTAATTACTCTGTTTGATATTTGTATTATTGTTATTATTGTGATCTTCAGTTTTGTTGTTGACCGTTGAAATATACGGCTGTAAATAAAATATGGAAAACTTCTAGCGATTTTGAATCTTTGTTACGACAAATAGCTAGTTCCCCAGAAATACGTTCGTGTGATATCGGGTAGCAAAAGCCCCGGTCATAGTTCTGAACAGGTCATCTATGCAGACGAAGACCTGTAGATTTTTTCATATTAATTACACTAATTAGGAAAAGTTCATTTTAATATTAGATATATCTAATAAGTCATACAGTGCCGACACAATGACTACTTACTAATACAACTTACCATTTTCAATCAGAATCCATAACAAGATATACAAGACGTTCTTATAGTTACCCATGATCAAGAAGCAATGATTTGCATGCGAGACTTAAAAACGAGACTATGAAATATGCAATAAATAACTGTTGACGTCAGACTCATTACTATGACATTATAATAAATAAATATCAACAATTCCTTCTTAATATGTAGATATATATACAGATCAGTGAACAAACTTTAAAACAATTTCAATTTAGGTTAAAATTTCTGGGCCATGTTTCAATGATTCTGAATGAACGACATGAAACTTTATACCACACTATTTGTTCTATTTACTAAAGTATATATTCTTTCAAATCACAATAATGTATTCAGTGTCCGCTTTGACAACTTCAACGTTACTCTTTACTGTTATTCTGACGTAATGCTATTGAGCGAGTTATAAAAGACATATATATGATCATCAGCCACAGGTGGCCTTAGTCAGTGTTTTAGCTATCCTGTTTAGGTCCTTCGGGCTTTTTGCTTCCAAAAATTATTAATTAACTCGTTGATTGCGATAACATACCAAAATACCCCCCTCCCTCCCCATAATTTAATTTAAATTCGGTTTAATGTTTGATGTATGAAATAAACGTAGATATATATTTTAGTGCGAATGACACGTTTCTTCAATAGACCAAACATTGGAAAGCAAAATAATATACAAGTCTTTGTAAGCGCGAAAACCCAAGGGATTTTATTTTTTATATTTTTGGTGTTTAACGCCACTTTCAGTAATATTTCAGCTATATCATGGCGATCAGTTTTGTGGTGGAGGAAGCCGAAGTATCCGGAGAGAACCACCGACCATGGGCAAGAAACTGGTAAACTTTATCACTTGCGACTGCGAATCGAGTGCACCCTTTTTTGTAATTTACAACGCCGGGCGCGAACCCACGCCGTATTGGCGATAGGCTTGTATGAGTTGTTAGATCCAACGACCTAACTCATTTATCCACCCGGGCCCCTAAAACCAAAAGGCGTTAACATGTTATTTAAAATCAACAAAGGTCATCTATGCCTGGTGAAGGAGAACCTTAGTTTTTATAACAATTACATTATTTGGAGATTGTAAATTGCAACAATACATATATCTAATAAACCATCTTGGTGTCGAAGCACTGACTTCTGGGCTGTGTATACCCTCGTGGATTCAAATATATGATACATTATGTAATTTTATCATTACAAGGAAGTAACTATTAATGCTGTATTTAATTACATTTTGTATATTTTACTACTTACCTAACGAGTCGTCGTGATCGTATAGTAGTTGGATTTATAGCTACCTATCCAATCAGTGCCTATCACCACTAAAGTTGTGTGTTCGTATCCCGCTCAGACGAGGTGTACTCGATACAACATTATGTGATAAACGTTTTTCTGTCCCTCATATCAACTTAGTATGTCCCGTCATACGATCCCTCATATCAACTTAGTATGTCCCGTCATACGATCCCTCATATCAACTTAGTATGTCCCGTCATACGATCCCCCATATCAACTTAGTCTGTCCCGTCATACGATCCCTCATATCAACTTAGTATGTCCCGTCACACGATCCCCCATATCAACTTAGTATGTCCCGTCATACGATCCCTCATATCAACTTAGTATGTCCCGCCATACGATCCCCCATATCAACTTAGTATGTCCCGTCATACGATCCCCCATATCAACTTAGTATGTCCAGTTTTTCTGTCCCTCATATCAACTTAGTATGTCCCGTGATACGATCCCCCATATCAACTTAGTATGTCCCGTCATACGATCCCCCATATCAACTTAGTATGTCCCGTTATTCGGTCCCTCATATCACCTTAGTCCGTGCCGTTATTTAATGTCTATCCCTATCATCAACTTATTTATATNCCCGTCATACGATCCCCCATATCAACTTAGTATGTCCCGTCATACGATCCCTCATATCAACTTAGTATGTCCCATTTTTCTGTCCCTCATAACACATTAGCATGTCCCGTTATTCGGTCCCTCATATCACCTTAGTCCGTGCCGTTATTTAATGTCTATCCCTATCATCAACTTATTTATATCATTACTTGTAAATATCACACTTCAATACATACAAAGTTCACAACAGTACGTCCCTGCTGTTAAGAGTTAATTCTAGAAACCCAAATTTTTCATAGTTATTCTTCTTTTTATTCTAGAGCATGATATTGAATAGTAATGAAAACAATATCCTTTATCGTTCTATCTAACTAATAAAAACGAAGATATCTAATCTAGTGCGCGTTTCTGGAATAATATTCATGGTACAGTCAAACGTCAAAAGATTGGAAAGCCAAATAATTAAAATATCGTTTGCAGAAAGAAAAGTAGAGGTCATCAACAGGTCACATATGCTTGAGGAAGAACCTTTTATTATTATTATTATTATTATCAATTACATTAATTAGGAATAGTAAATTTTAATATTAATAAGCCATTCAAATATCGTTTGGAGAAAGAAAACTTAAGGTTCTGAACAGGTCATCTATGCATGACGAAGACCTGTAGATTTTTTCATATTAATTACATTAATTAGGAAAAGTTCATTTTAATATTAGATATATCTAATAAGTCATACAGTGCCGACACAATGACTACTTATTAATAAAACTTACCATTTTCAATCAGAATCCATAACAAGATATACAAGACGTTCTTATAGTTACCCATGATCAAGAAGCAATGATTTACATGCGAGACTTAAAAAAGAGACTATGAAATATGCAATAAATAACTGTTGACGTCAGACTCATTACTATGACATTATAATAAACAAATATCAACAATTCCTTCTTAATATGTAGATATATATACAGATAGTGAACAAACTTTAAAACAATTTCAATTTAGGTTAAAATTGCTGGGCCATGTTTCAATGATTCTGAATGAACGACATGAAACTTTATACCACACTATTTGTTCTATTTACTAAAGTATATATCCTTTCAAATCACAATAATGTATTCAGTGTCCGCTTTGACAACTTCAACGTTACTCTTTACTGTTATTCTTACGTAATGCTATTGAGAGAGTGTGTGTATATACACAGTTATAAAAGACATATATATGATCATCAGGCACAGGTGGCCTTAGTCAGTGTTTTAGCTATAGTGTTTAGGTCCTTCGGGCTTTTTGCTTCCAAAAATTATTAATTAACTCGTTGATTGCGATAACATACCAAAATAACCCCCCCCCCCATAATTTAATTTAAATTCGGTTTAATGTTTGATGTATGAAATAAACGTAGATATATATTTTAGTGCGAATGACACGTTTCTTCAATAGACCAAACATTGGAAAGCAAAATAATATACAAGTCTTTGTAAGCGCGAAAATCCAAGGGATTTTATTTTTTATATTTTTGGTGTTTAACGCCACTTTCAGCAATATTTCAGCTATATCATGGCGATCAGTTTTAGTGGTGGAGGAAGCCGAAGTATCCGGAGAGAACCACCGACCATGGGCAAGAAACTGGTAAACTTTATCACTTGCGACTGCGAATCGAGTGCACCCTTTTTTGTTATTTACAACGCCGGGCGCGAACCCACGCCGTATTGGCGATAGGCTTGTATGAGTTGTTAGATCCAACGACCTAACTCATTTATCCACCCGGGCCCCTAAAGCCCAAAGGCGTTAACATGTTATTTAAAATCAACCAAGGTCATCTATGCCTGGTGAAGGAGAACCTTCGTTTTTATAACAATTACATTATTTGGAGATTGTAAATTGCAACAATAAATATATCTAATAAACCATCTTGGTGTCGAAGCACTGACTTCTGGGCTGTGTATACCCTCGTGGATTCAAATATATGATACATTATGTAATTTTATCATTACAAGGAAGTAACTATTAATACTGTATTTAATTACATTTTGTATATTTTACTACTTACCTAACGAGTCGTCGTGATCGTATAGTAGTTGGATTTATAGCTACCTATGCAATCAGTGCCTATCACCACTAAATTTGTGTGTTCGTATCCCGTTCAGACGAGGTGTACTCGATACAACATTATGTGATAAACGTTTTTCTGTCCTTCATATCAACTTAGTATGTCCCGTCATACGATCCCTCATATCAACTTAGTATGTCCCGTCATACGATCCCCCATACCAATTTAGTCTGTCCCGTCATACGATCCCTCATATCAACTTAGTCTGTCTCGTCATACGATCCCTCATATCAACTTAGTATGTCCCGTCATACGATCCCCCATATCAACTTAGTATGTCCCGTCATACGATCCCTCATATCAACTTAGTATGTCCCGTCATACGATCCCCCATATCAACTTAGTAGGTCCCGTCATACGATCCCCCATATCAACTTAGTATGTCCAGTTTTTCTGTCCCTCATATCAACTTAGTATGTCCCGTCATACGATCCCTCATATCAACTTAGTATGTCCCGTGATACGATCCCCCATATCAACTTAGTATGTCCCGTCATACGATCCCTCATATCAACTTAGTATGTCCCGTCATACGATCCCTCATATCAACTTAGTATGTCACGTCATACGATCCCTCATATCAACTTAGTATGTCCCGTCATACGATCCCCCATATCAACTTAGTATGTCCCGTTTGTCTGTCCCTCATAACACATTAGCATGTCCCGTTATTCGGTACCTCATATCACCTTAGTCCGTCCCGTTATTTAATGTCTATCCCTATCAACTCATTTATATCATTACTTGTAAATATTACACCTCAATACATACAAAGTTCACAACAGTACGTCCCTGCTGTTTTAGACTTAATTCTAGAAATCCAAAGAGTATGTTGTCATAGTTATTCTTCTTTTTATTCTAGAGCATGATATTGAATAGTAATGAAAACAATATTCTTTATCGTTCTATCTAACTAATAAAAACGAAGATATATAATCTAGTGCGCGTTTCTGGAATAATATTCATGGTACAGTCAAACGTCAAAAGATTGGAAAGCCAAATAATTAAAATATCGTTTGCAGAAAGAAAAGTAGAGGTCATCAACAGGTCACATATGCCTGAGGAAGAACCTTTTATTATTATTATTATTATTATCAATTACATTAATTAGGAATAGTAAATTTTAATATTAATAAGCCATTCAAATATCGTTTGGAGAAAGAAAACTTAAGGTTCTGAACAGGTCATCTATGCAGACGAAGACCTGTAGATTTTTTCATATTAATTACATTAATTAGGAAAAGTTCATTTTAATATTAGATATATCTAATAAGTCATACAGTACCGACACAATGACTACTTACTAATAAAACTTACCATTTTCAATCAGAATCCATAACAAGATATACAAGACGTTCTTATAGTTACCCATGATCAAGAAGCAATGATTTACATGCGAGACTTAAAAACGAGACTATGAAATATGCAATAAATAACTGTTGACGTCAGACTCATTACTATGACATTATAATAAATAAATATCAACACTCCCTTCTTAATATGTAAATATATATACAGATAGTGAACAAACTTTAAAACAATTTCAATTTAAGTGAAAATTATGAGTCATGTTTCAATGATTCTGAATGAACGACATGAAACTTTATACCACACTATTTGTTCTATTTACTAAAGTATATATCCTTTCAAATCACAATAATGTATTCAGTGTCCGCTTTGACAACTTCAACGTTACTCTTTACTGTTATTCTTACGTAATGCTATTGAGCGAGTTATAAAAGACATATATATGATCATCAGCCACAGGTGGCCTTAGTCCGTGTTTTAGCTATCCTGTTTAGGTCCTTCGGGCTTTTTGCTTCCAAAAATTATTAATTAACTCGTTGATTGCGATAACATACCAAAATAACCCCCCTCCCATAATTTAATTTAAATTCGGTTTAATGTTTGATGTATGAAATAAACGTAGATATATATTTTAGTGCGAATGACACGTTTCTTCAATAGACCAAACATTGGAAAGCAAAATAATATACAAGTCTTTGTAAGCGCGAAAACCCAAGGGATTTTATTTTTTATATTTTTGGTGTTTAACGCCACTTTCAGCAATATTTCAGTTATATCATGGCGATCAGTCTTAGTGGTGGAGGAAGCCGAAGTATCCGGAGAGAACCACCGACCATGGGCAAGAAACTGGTAAACTTTATCACTTGCGACTGCGAATCGAGTGCACCCTTTTTTGTAATTTACAACGCCGGGCGCGAACCCACGCCGTATTAGCGATAGGCTTGTATGAGTTGTTAGATCCAACGACCTAACTCATTGATCCACCCGGGCCCCTAAAACCCAAAGGCGTTAACATGTTATTTAAAATCAACCAAGGTCATCTATGCCTGGTGAAGGAGAACCTTAGTTTTTAATAACAATTACATTATTTGGAGATTGTAAATTGCAACAATAAATATATCTAATAAACCATCTTGGTACCGAAGCACTGACTTCTGGGCTGTGTATACCCTCGTGGATTCAAATATATGATACATTATGTAATTTTATCATTACAAGGAAGTAACTATTAATACTGTATTTAATTACATTTTGTATATTTTACTACTTACCTAACGAGTCGTCGTGATCGTATAGTAGTTGGATTTATAGCTACCTATGCAATCAGTGCCTATCACCTCTAAAGTTGTGTGTTCGCATCCCGCTCAGACGATGTGTACTCGATACAACATTATGTGATAAAGTTTGTCAGTGACTTGCGACAGGTCGGTGGTTTTCACAGAGTACTCCGGTTTCCTCTATAAATAAAACTGACCTTCACGATATAACTAAAAAAAATTTGAATGTGGCGTTAAGCACCATAAACCTACACCAAACCTACTACTTAACCATTTTGTTCCAAAAGCCAAATTAAAATATATAGAATGTGTGTCAAATAGTCCATCTTTTTTTAATTCTGGTTGACAATTCACACTAGTGCTGGCGAACTGTGTATTACAAATCCAATTCAAAACGGCCTTTTAAATTAAATGCGGATACCAATAAACAAAATAATATACGTGTCAATATTAAAATTTTAAAAGATTGCAAACTACAGTATATATAGTATAACTAATCGTAGATTTTGAATATCAAAATAAGACTACGAGAGACCGAAGTACGCATAAGGATTTAAACGAGTGGGAGGAACTTGTTCCGTCCACGAGTTTAATCCTTAATGCGTATTCGGTCACGAGTGGTCTTATTTTGATATTCAAAATCTATGATTAGTTATACTGTTTATTATATAGACTTCCAAAATGTCTTTTATATTATTTTATTTAATTTGTATATTTCATTCCACGCGTATGAATCTGCGAGAAATGATAGTGTGTAATCAATATGGCCGCACATTCAAGTGTTGTCGCTTCGATGAAAAAAATTGGAAATTTAAATGAAGGACGAGTTTCTGAATTTTATTTGAATATGGGCGGATTTGTAAAGTTGTTGTGGAAAAATTCATTGCAATTGTGACTAATGTCAGTCCGATTTATCTGAGGAACCAGGCACGATGTGTTATTATTGTCCGAGTCGTGTGTATTTCATGTGTAACAAAATTCGAACTAAGGAATGAATCAATGTCCTCAAATGAAACGTTTTGTAATCTACCCGACTGGGATTTAGTTTGATATACAATTTCATTTGTATTGCCATTGGAATTTGGAACATTTGTTTGGACATCTAGAATATTAAATTCTTGCATTTCCACATTTTCCAAGTCAAAATCATTTTCTTCTAAAAATTTGGAGACTACAGCTGCCGTATATGCGTCAAAATGATCAGACATTTTGTTTTGTTTTTTTTTAATTTTACGATTGTTCAAAGCAGACGATTTTTCATTGAAAAGGGGTGGTGAAAGGAATTAGGAAACTGACAATCTACAATGCACTTTTAACAATGCCGTTGTTTGTTTATATTTAAATCTGTTGTGTTATGCTAGTGAAATGATTCGATTTAGAATAAGCAAGTGTTCGATTTTAATGTATCAATAAAATGATTCCATTAAAACAATTTATAAAAGTACTAAAACTTTTTCATTTGTTTAATTGTTTCAGTTTACAATCATGTGTGTATTCACCGTAACACAACAAGGGACGTAACCACTACACTTAAAGTTGTCTAAAAGTAGTTCTGGCGGGAAAAAAACTGATATTTCACATGTGAAATATCGGAATTTATTTCACGGATAAATCTCCATAATTCACACCTATCCATATAATAAGTGATTTTAAACTTCAGGTTTCGATGAACCTCAATGAGGTAAATAAGAAATATTAAATTAGTACTTTAGTACTAATTCTTTTATGTACTATATACAATAATGTTGTGATTTTAATAACTTTTTAAATTGATGTTCTGTTAAAAAGAAATGTTAAATCGTCACTGGACTTCTTTTATGCAATATATACAATATTGTCCTCATTTAAATAAAAAACATTAAGGTAACAAATGTTGAATTAGTCCTAAAATCCTTAGGAACGGTGTCCAAAATAAAACAGTAAATAAATATTTCCATATGAATGAGTGTTGTTTAACGCCAATTTTTCAGCTATATCATGGCGAGAACAAATTAATTGTCCATGAAATGACGATGAGGTCCGCTATGTTCTAGACCAACACGTTGAGTTTGGATTTTTATAGTGCTAGCTCACTGAAACAACAGTCCGCGGGTAGACATGTCGCTGCACTCGGACAGATTATCCTCAATCCGAGCCAACCAGTCTTTGCTCTTTCTCCTTAATGATGCGTGCTTACCGGAGAAGCAACAAATACCAATTGTAACGTCTTGACCCGACTGCTGCTCGAATCCACGATCTACCGCACTCGAGGCGACCACGCTACCCATTACGCCACCGATGCGGTTATATTTCCATATGCTAATAAGCAATTATGAAAAGAAAGTTCAAACCGTGATGGTCAACAATTCGACCAATATCAACAAAAACAAACTACATGTATCACCTCTCATCTTAACTCCCTGATTGACTGATGGTTAACGCCAACTTTACCAGTATTTCAATTATATGGTGGCGTGAACAAAAAAAAAGTAGCCAGCCCGCGGACAAGTAAGTAATGTATTTGCCTAACCCTAAGCTTAAGTTCAGAATTATTTTCTAGCAGATTTGTGGATATAATGTCTGACGGTGCCGTCGATGTATTCATAACGCCAATTCCTAACATGAAATGCGTTCAGGTTAATACATTTCACTAGGAAGGATTGAACAAAATCCGGAAATTTCGGTAAGCAGAATCATCCCGACCCAATACAATGAGCTTCGTCCATTCCATAACAAGCTCTGGATTTACTCCATTTTTGCATGTATAAATGCTGCAATCTTGCATATATCAAATGGTTGCAATTAGGAGTCCAAAACAATCGTCGTGTTTCTATGGGCCAATCTTTAGGGGTTTTGTTGGACAATATCTAGGATTTATATGGGATAATCTTAAGGAACTCTATGGGATAATCTTAAGGATTTCCAATCAAATCGCGAAATGTTACCCATAGAACTTGAATTTCCTTATTTTTACCCGTATAAACTAGATTTTTGTTTCCGATATTCCACTTAGCAATGTAAACGTTATGCACGTGGTGTTACTGGTGAGTATTATTAATGCATGAATGGGTGTATGTACAATAGATATATAATTATAAATTAAGGTTTTACCTACTAGTATCTAAAAAAAACAACAACATGCGAGATAGATTTTGTAAAAGTACATAAAACGGAATAAAGTACATTGTTAATCTAAATACAGTTTATTCCGTCAGATTTATTTTAGGATAAACTACTGCCACGTAAATGATAAATAAAGAGGAGAACATTTATCTTTTAAGAACTTCTAATAATCTGTGCAATTCATATGAATAAACAATTAAATAACAGTTTGACCCTGCTATGTAACACTATATACATTTTGCAATTTGATAGTCTCTATAGTTTATTTGAGGTCACTGTTGGGTGAACAGTCGAACTTAAAAGCTGGCTTAACATATGAATTGTTCAGACGTTTTTTAAGGCTTCATTTTCTCTACCCGCTTTCTTTTTTCTCATAATGAGAGGCGAATAACCTTCAGGGGAAAATAGTTTAGATAAATGTTCGTCATTTGTTTCACAGCACGCTGATGGTGCTGCAATTTGAGAAGACTGAATATTGTATTTGTCGTCAGAAGAAATTTCAATAACATGTTGTTTTGCTGCTCTTGTCTGCACATGTGAATATATGGCTGAAGCAGTGGTTATTACTTTACTTGCTGGCAATGAATTAAGAAATAATTCATGGAAGCCATATGTATATATTGTTTTTACCACGGGTATGTCACGAAGTAAAAAGCTGACATAAAGGGCCTAACCGTAAAAACAATATAAAGCTGACTGGACTAGAAATCTCGCTCAGACTGAGTGATTTCTCAATTTGGCTATGAACTGAATCTATTTCTTGAATGGACGAATGTCCTGGCGCGCAAAGTTTTCGTTCAATAATTTTCAACGCAGATGGAGTGTGTTGCACAAAATGTTGCAAAGCAGTACACATGATTGAATTGCGATTCTGCGAAATGCACGAGTCGGAGCACGATGTAATGGCCTCTAGATCAGGAAAATTTTGAAGCACTGTTTCAAATATTTTCAACAAAGCACTAGCGATCTCATTAGGACCTCTGCCTGCTTGATGCTCTACCCATATGGCATTATAAGCACGTTTATTAAGTGACATGTAGCTGTTAGGTTGTACAAATTTAATTTTCTCTTGTAGAAAAAAACAGAAATGTTTGCCTGAGGGCATGTGATGAGGTTTTCCAAATCAAAACATAAAACTGCCTTTTCTGAGGTTCTATCATTATACCGTTCCATTTTTGTCCTAACCTTGCTTTGTATATGTGCATCATATTTTATAATATTGAGTTGATCTCTAACATCTTGCACGTTTTGACTGATCTTGTATTCTTCGCAAAGATCACATATATCCTTCGTTGGCATATGAAAGCCTAAATTGAAATCGTTGTTAAAGATATTTCGATATGTGTAGAGTTTTTCAGGTATGATTCCCTTTGAATTACAATGAAAAACATAAAGGTCATACATTTTGGACACCGAAAGACATGGATCAATGTATTCTCTCTTGACGGAGGCTCTACAGTAATGCGTTTCGACTTTGGGAAAGGATTTCATATGGTTTCTGATTATTTCTTTTCCTTCGTTTGATACTTTCTTTTTTACATGTTTACCTCTTTTATCTTCATAGGTAGGGAATTTGTTCTCCAAGAACCACTGTATTTTCCTACCACTGATATCGAGGGTTTTAAGAAAATATATCTTTGCACACACGCACTCTGTCAAAATCTTTCTGGAAATAGTATTCATATGAACATTTACGTTTATAATTTTCACTCTTTGTCTTAGTTCTAACCTTTAATTTTCGGTCAATATTACTAGAATAAAATGCATTTTTCTCAGAATCGTTATATGACCAAAAGCGATCAAATATGGACTTTATATCTGTTGGTGATATTTTGTGACTACACCTAAATCGACAGATTCCATTACAGTCCTTGCTTGTTTTTATTTCTCTTTTTCTCTGACTTTTACCTGTAACGTTTACATATTGCAAACCAGGCTGTCGTTTTCTTTTTCTGATGTTTTGTCTCCAATTTTGTGGATTTCTTTTTCTTTTTCTACTTCTTGTTTCTGCAGGATCATTTAACCTTAACCAGTTTTACTGTACATCCATATTTTCGAATGCGTCATTACAAATTTTGGTATTCAAATGGCTTTTAAGCAACTTAACAGCGGAAGCAGTGTTTCTCCTGGTATTTATTGAGTCTTTTTCCAGTAAAATCTTGTTAAATTCTTCCTCTCCAACTTGCGAACTGTCCGTCTGCCATGTTTGTTTACATGCAGCAGAAGATACAATGACGAATGTTCGCTAAAACGCGCAATTTGATTGGCCGACTGAAAATGAAATCTAGTCTCTGGTTGGACAACGTTGAAGCCCCGAATAGACTCCCTCAGGAACTCACTCTGAGGTACAACCAAGAAAGTACTGTTTAGGCCAATCGGCGAAAAGTAAAATTCCTTACCATTTAATAATTCTTGGTATTTGTTAAACAGTTTCTTGCAGAATGGTTGTATCGCTTCTTCTTCCAGGTAAGAAACCGGATTCGTTAAACGAATGTATTTGGTTCCGCTTGAAAACTTCGCTTCTGATACCATCACTGCTATTTTCATTTGAGGTAATTATTGTTATGCAATGGTCGAAATTTCTACTGACCTTGCTCAATCTTTGATCAAATTTCTCGACTTGAGCCAAAATAACTACAATACGGACCTGAGTGACTGTTTGATAGTGTTTAAAGCAATTTTCAACAGTGGATTTCAGTTATATATTGGTGGAGGAAACTGTAGGACTATAGAAAACCACCGACCTGTCGTAAGTCACTGACCAACTTTATCATATAATATTGTACACCTCGCCCTGAACGAGATTTGAAGTCACAAGATCAGTGGTGATAGGCACTGATTGCATAGGTAGTTGTAAATCCAACTACCATACGATCACGGCCCCCTGGGAGACTGATTAGTGGACTTTAGTATAAAGAGAACATAATACTCGAGTTGTCTGTTGTCCAAAGTCTCAAAGACGGTAGAGAATCTGACTAGTCTAGAAATCACAATATATACATTGCAGGGATATAATTTAATGGGAATCGATATCTAGACTGCAGAGCTAGACTAATTTAATCTATTCCAGCCATGAAGGAAAACTCTAGACCTGTATTTGCGTGAGGATCGCGAAGCGACCTGAATTGGCTAGGGGTTTTGTATGCTCCCCGCCCCCGAACAGTTTTAATAATTACATACAAAATCCTGCATTCTGAGTATGTTTTGAATGTATGAGATGTGTAAATATTGTGTCAAAAAAGTTGTTTGTTTTGTTTCAAAGATTGATAAATGTTAATAAAAGGCCAATTTTGTTTTATTCTGAATTTGTATTTGTCCTCAGGCTCCAGTTCATAATCTGACTCCATCTCTGAATACTCTGATAATTCCTCATCCTCCTACAGTTCCTTCTCACCATATGGCTGCTGGTTCACCCTCCTACCCCTTGTTGATGAGGAATTCCATTAGTGGATGGCAGATAAAGGGTCAAACTCCTTTATTGAAGAAGAATGAATTTTAACACATGATTTCTGTCATTTTATCACAAAACAATCTGGATGTCCAGTCATTTTTGTCTGTTTCATTATAATAAAGTCTTGTTCAGCAATAGCTGATCTTGCAGACAATGTAGCAAATAGGTCCATTAATCCCATGTTGTTGTTTTTGTTAAAGTTATCACTGGTGCCAAATGTCTTGTTCACTTCACACCACTTAAAATTTTGAACATTTATGTCGTTAGAGCTATAAAATATAATATGATTTAATATTAGACAAGACCTAACATAAGAAACAAATCAATGGATATTATAACAGAAATACACTGTTACTGTTAATATGTAATGTGTA
Source organism: Gigantidas platifrons (assembly GCA_002080005.1). Lineage (NCBI taxonomy): Eukaryota > Metazoa > Mollusca > Bivalvia > Mytilida > Modiolidae > Gigantidas > Gigantidas platifrons. The sequence goes on along the minus strand of MJUT01058435.1, from coordinate 10,918 downwards.
ATTATTCTCATATCCAATTACAACTATGTATAAATAAGATAGAAAAATGGGCAATGGAGAATGGGTTTAAATTCTCCAGCTCAAAAACTGTAGGGATGCACTTTTGTAATAAAAGAGGACTGCATCCAAACCCGGAGTTAAAAATATATAATTCCCCTATTAAAATAGTTTCAGAAACTAAATCTTTAGGTCTTCTTTTTGATAGTAAACTTACCTTTCTACCCCATATTAAAATGCTTAAAAATAAGAGCCTTATAGCTCTTAATATTTTAAAATTTGTGTCCAGTACCGACTGGGGTGCGGATAGCACGGTTTTATTAAATTTATATAGATCGTTGACTCGATCAAAGTTGGATTACGGATGTATCGCTTACGGTTCAGCCCGTCCATTGTACATCAAGTTACTAGATACAGTCCATCATCAAGGATTACGACTCTCACTTGGAGCGTTCAGAACGTCTCCAGTTGAGAGTTTGTATGTTGAAACAAACGAGCCTTCCCTTGAAAACAGACGTATCAAACTTGGTATGCAGTATGCAACCAAATTGAAGGCTTATCCTTCAAATCCTGCACATGGCTGTGTTTTTAATCCTCTATATGAAAATGTTTACGATAAACAACCCAATACAATTCAATCTTTTGGACTCAGAGTAAAATCACACTTTGAAAATTCTGATATAAATTTGGATGACATAGCACCTACTGTAATTCCTGAAAACCCTCCATGGTTAAATCCAAAACCTACTTTTAATTTTGACTTACACAACACAAAAAATCAGAAACAAACCCTTTATTAATTCAGCAACATTTTGCTGAAATTGGATCGGTAACATCTGAATACACTGCAATATATACTGATGGTTCACAGGATGGTGATAGAGTAGCGTCGGCAGCTGTTTTTGGACAGCACGTCTACTCAGCTCGAATACCATCTGCCAGTTCGTTCTTCAGTGCAGAAGCTAATGCAATACTTCTTGCCTTGAAGTTCGTTCCTCTACTGAAAAGAGTAAATTCATGATCTGTTCCGATTCTCTTTCTTGCCTGTTGGCAATTGAGAGTTGTAAAACTCAAAGCCCTTTTATTTTAAAAATTGTTGAAATTTATAAAAGCCTTGTTGCTATTGGTAAACATGTAATTTTCACATGGATCCCTAGTCATATAGGTATCCATGGGAACACAGTCGTTGACCGGGAAGCCAAGAATGCATTGGATGATCCTGTATCCAATTGTTCTATTCCTTATACAGATATTAAACCTTTTATAGTGAAATATATTTTAAAACGTTGGCAAGATAGCTGGGACCAGCAAATTCATAACAAATTACACGAAATGCATTCCCTAGTTGGCAAGACTCATTGTTCTTACGGTCAAAATCGGAAGGAACAGGTAGTCTTGACCAGATGTCGTATAGGTCATAGTAGACTTCCTCATAGCTATTTGTTAAATAATGAGGAACGACCGGAACGTATTCCGTCTAATTCTAATTTTTCATTAAAACATGTCTTGATTGATTGTGTGGATGTTGTCGATGTTCGGCAGACATTCTACAATGCCAACAGTTTATCTAATTTATTTACAAATGTCGCAGGCGACACAATTTTGCGATTTTTAAAAGAAATTAATTTATATGCAAAAATATAGTTATATAACATATGTTCTAGATGTATGGTTTTTATATTTTTTATGTTTCTTTTATTTGTACAACCCCCTCCCAGAGGGTGTTCCGGGGGTATAATATACACCAGGTTTCTCCGTCCTAGAGGCACTAGTCCTCTAAAAGGGGTCAACCCCCCGGGCACCGCGGGGTACAGAAATGGGACCGCGAGCTTCTTCGGCTTGAAGGGGCGTATGTCGGTTGTCTGGGGTGTATAAATTGACAACCAACCCGTCCTTTGGATGAGACGTAAATAAAATTGAGGTCCCGTGTTGAGAGATTGCCACCCTCTTCGCACGTTAAAGAGCCCAGTGTAACAGCTCATTATGCTCATGACGAGTGGTCCATAGGAGACCTGTTGCACTGGCAAAATTCTCCGTCCCTACCCATCACATTTCCTTGTTTCGAGTCCCGTGGCGTTTAAATTATTCTTGTCCTGAATATAGCTGAAAAATTGCTCGCTGAACGTTAAACATCAATCATATCCATGATCACATCTTAATTTGCTGTCACTACCCGAGTGCCTCGGTGACTTTCTGACAGGTTCCATTTTCTTTTGAATTTTGGAGATTAAACTCAGTTTACAAAAAAGTTATATTTTCCTATATTTCACAGTATTTGTGTGGCATATCTGTAGGAACGCAGTCAGCAGGGACGTTGTGGAAGGTCCCACCTTCGCGCTACTGATCTACGTCAACGGTAGTTGTGTAAGGACCCACCCTTACCGCTAGTCAACAGTCTACCAACAGTCTATTTTTACTTTGAGAGAGATCTTGCGAAGCCACTCTTCCCAAATTTCTACTTAGATGAATCCCGTCCAGATATAATTGGTATTTATATTGATCTCTAGCCCTTTTATGTTTATTTTTAGAGTTGATACGATGTAAATTTCTAATGAGAATCCAGGAGATCTTGTATTCAGAGTATTGTTTATATATCTGATGTGATCATTAATTTCAGTTATATGATTTGCAAGTGTATGCTCTTCTGCTAGGAATTTATTTTTCTCTCATTATTACGGCGTTTTAACCCCGGTGAACCAGTGGTGGAAAAATCTGTAATCCTCTAGTGTATTAAAATGTCTCGTGCCTTTCCCCGCATTAATTTCAAATTTGGAAATAAAGTTCGTGTTAAATAATGGGAGAAACAAATTCTCCTTCAGTTGCCCAAGTGGGTTACGATATTTCACCACTCGCGAGTTACATTTAAAATTTGAACCACTCGCCTCACGGAGAAATCCACGGGCAACTGAAGGAGAGTCTATATATATATCAGGAAGTTTATGCGATTTATTCCATTCACTTATTGAATAATGTGGTATTTCCAAAAAAGTCAACTTTCACCCTGGATATTTTTGTAGAATTTCAGGTATTTCCTTGAAATTTTCAATAAGTTTTTGAACTAATTCAGAGTGTGATATATGGAATATTGTATTGCGTGAGATCACATGTTCCAAGCCATACGTATAGTGATATATTATCCAAGTGACCAATCTTGGCATCTAGATTTTCCCTTAATCAGTCAAGACCTTACCCAGATGTACGACCCGATTGAAACCACCATCTGTTATTGTTCTCAAAATGCTCCTTAGAATGTAAGCTATTGGTTCCCTCTACATTCTGGTGCTTTGTCTTAATACTTAATATATATTTCCCTTGCTATCAGTAAGAACAATAGGTGTAAGCAGGTTTTCTCCAGAGGGTCAAACCTTCTCCCTATATATTTCAATAGCTTGTGTTCAGTTATATATTTATGGTTGATAATCATAACCTGAATAGGGGACTTAATAGTTACAATCGGAGATACAATTTTACTATTTTTCAATCTTGAGTGTTTTGTAAACAAAATGTTTGAAATGTATGATTTGAAATAATTACATGTCTATGTTTATAGATAAATTTCTTTGTTTTAGTTTAAAGCTCAATTAGTATGACTTCACAGCCAGTAATGGGTGGTTGAACCGCTTCCAAATGAGACACAATATTAATTGTAGTGTGCTAAGTGGTGAATCGGCGGAGGTAGGCAGAGATGTAGTTGAGGACTGGTCAAAGCGCCTTATTGACATTTGTAAGGATTACAGGAAGGAGAATATCTATAACTGTGATGAAACAGGACTTTTTTTTACAGAGCACTGCCTACAAGATCTTTGGTTGAAAAGGGAGATACATATAATGGTGGGGAAAAAGCGGAGGAGAGGCTTACCGTTTTACTTTGTTTCAGTGGATCTAGGGAGAATTTAAGAGTAACTTATGAAGCAAACCACAAAGCTTGGATGACAGGTGAACTTTTCAAATCGTAGTTGAAAAGACTAAATCATAAAATGAGAACGCAAGACAGAAAGATCTTGTTATTTATTGACAATTGCAGTTCTCATCCGCATTTGGACTTCTCAAATATTAAGCTTGCTTTTTTCCTATCCAACACCACATCTAAATTACAACCCATGGACGATGGAATAATTCAGAACTTTAAACTGATCTATAGAAAAAAGTTATTGGGGCATGTACTGTTTCTTATGGATGATGTGTCAACTGCTACTGAAGTCTCCAAATGTGTAACTTTGCTTGGTGCCATTCAGTGGTTGACATCAGTCTGGGACCAAATTTCAGAGGAGACCATTGAAAAGTGTCTCAAGAAATGTGGCTTCTTTAGTGAAATCAATGGTAAGTTTAACAAAATATAATTTATTATATTTTACACCTGTAATTGACATTAAACAATTTAATAGATTTTATCTCACGCCTCTAATGTAAATTCACATGGTCAACAATAGCATGTAAGTACATATGGTAATAATTTTCCTAATTGGTTAATTGAACTGCTCTAGACTACATGTACATTTAACAAGATAGGATATGGATGAAAATGAACATGAAAGTAAATTCACCTAAAACTCAGGTAAAAATCAAAAGTTAACATATAAAGATTAAAACTAATTACAACTAATTATCTAATTTACTAAAAAAAAAAATATTATGAACAAACAATTCATACATGTATGTATGGTTGTATGCCAAGTATTACATGTATTAAAGTAAATATTAAATAAGCTATTGGTTGATGAATGAATTTTAAACTTGTATTCAATTACAGGCATAACACAGATATCTGATGACACTATTGAAGAAGAATGGGATGAGGAAGATTTATTGCCTCTGCTACCAATGGGAACAAATTTTCAGAACTTTGTGAATTTTGACAACATTGCTACAGGAAGAGATACTGGAACTGATGGTGACTGGGAAAAGGACTTTTTACAAGAAACAAGAAACATACATGAATCAGGAATTACCACAGACAATGACATTGATGACATGATGAAAGTGACGTTGAAATTGACAATGAATTACATGTACCTATATACTCACTCCCTGATTCATGGAATTGCAGTGCAAAAAAAATGAGATATGGACCACAAATAATAAGGAGCTAGTAGACATAATGACAAAAGCTCAGGAAGTTTTAAAAAGGGAAAAAAGAAAAGCTGTTCACTTGAGGAATCAGACAAACATTGAATCTTTCTTCAGTGGCAGTGCTTAGAAAGTGTACATAGTTTTATTTGAATACATGTATGAATTTTAACTAGTGCTTTGATGAAAAGGAATAATTTAATACAACTAGTTTTATGGATATTTTAGTAAATGACAAATATAAATTTTAATACAACTAGTGAAGGAATGACTGGATATTGTAGTGCTTTTATTGAAATGCTATTTATTTTAATAAATATATGTGTTAATATATCTTGATTATAAGACAATAGTAATTCATCAGTGCCAATCGATCATTTCCAAGACCATTATCTGAAATTATTAAAGTATGTCATTAAAAACTGTTAAATATTTGCATTGACATTCAATTTGAGCTTCCCCCGCAAGAAAGACCACCCCTCTTATAAGGCCACTTTTCTGATGCAGTAGGGGTGGCCTTATAAGAGGGGGACTACTGTACTTTATTCTATTTGCTATGGTTATTTTCATTGTTTTCATTTTACAGACATTAGACGTTAGAGATACAGAAGGAGTGGCGACGTATTAGTTATCTTGATGTGAATTGATTGATACCGAAAACATCAGCCTATCGAACCAGAATATGACGATTGTTGGCAAGCAGGCTGATATTTTAGTATCGATCATATTCACATGTATTAAATCAAACATAAACACGGATAATCTCGATATATTGTACATCTATAGGTTTCGATATTTGTATTTTCGCGGGAAAAATCACATGATTCAAAATATGCATCTACACTCACTATTTTAGGCAAAATACGCTTCAAAACATAGTTACTAAGTCAGTTTGCAAAGATACCATTCTTTATTACAGTGCATGGTGGATTTTATAACGTAACTTGATGAACATTTAACAAAAAAATCATAGTTCACAGACAATGTTTTAAAATAATGAAAATTTAAATGAAATCATATTCAAGCACCGCGGCAAGTTCAACTCCTTACAAGTTACAAGATGGCGCTTTCTTCCAATGATGATTTATTGGTCGCTTCAGGTAAGATTTGTAGTGTCAGGATCTCTTACATTATATACACGAGGTTTTGTTTTATCAAACTGCTGGTGAATCACGCCAAGATGACCGTAACTGAAAACTGCAATTACGGTCATCTCAGTTTTCAGTTACGGTCATCTTAGCGATTTTTTAAAATCGGATTTTCTCTTTCATATACATTTTTCAGTCGTAATTTGTGATTTCCTTGTGATAAGTTCATAGATTACTGTCGTATCAATGCATGTGCCATTCAAAATACATTACAGAAACAATTTAATCGACAAAATAGATTCTTGCCCGATTACACGTCCGCCATCTTGGGATGACCGTAATTGCAGTTACGGTCATCAGCTTTACCCCAGTGCCTATTACTTGTACCTGCATTTTGTAACTTCTTGTTTACAATAGCTCTTGAACATTTTTCCCCATGAGACATTAATTTGCTTGAGTGATACAAATTGGAGTGTGGGTGAAGACTCATCGTTGAAGGCTACATTGGGACGTCTTTTTGTATTTTTTGGGTGATCATTTCACGTTTGTTTCGGGTTATTGCATTTTCTCATTGACATTTCCCTTATTTTCTAATGTACATGTACTATAACTAAATATTTAGATTCAGATATTGTCAACAATATCACCATAATCATGTGTATTCGAAATCAACAACCTCAATATAAATATATTTCATTATCTTAATAAATTTAATAATTAATCACTGTCACTATCAATTAGTTGAACTC
>MJUT01058410.1:35954-46823 GCA_002080005.1 Gigantidas platifrons | reverse complement strand
GTACGCCGCCATTTTCAGTGATTTTGTTTCTTACCTTGTGCATTTTTCTAGTATTCCTGTGGACCCAGGACCCACAATTAAATAGAGGCCCTACATCGTTACTAGCCCTGAAAATACGTACCGCCGTGACAAACACGGGGAAATTAAGGTCCATCGGTCAAATGCCTGTGGGACGGACCGCAACCAGGACAAAATGAATATCTGAATGAAATAGTGTTGTAATTAAAAACCATGTACGTGAAATATAACACTGAAGGAATTTCAATAAAAATACCAAACATTATTATTATTATAAATTCTATATCCTAATTTTGTATCACCTGACGATGTGCACGCCATGGCGTGACAACCGTATTACATGCAGCTACGCCTCTGACAATCAACGCGCATGACCCATAACCTTTCATTTCGTTACCATGCGGATATGACAACAAAAGGGTTGGGGTTAGGGTCCGCTATGTATTTAAAGTAGAAGTACTCCGTATAAGATATATAAAAGGTGTTAATTTGCATTATCGTGATTAATTTTTCAAAAATATGTTTTTGTTGGTTTTTTTTTTTGGCGATATTTGAGTGATTGTTACTTCCCCTTATAACTTTTCAAAAATAGTCATGTGATATGTACATAATATCACGTGATATTTAGTTAGCTGAATTAAGTTTCGAATTAAGCATACTTACTTGCTCTAATCAAAAGCGTAGCATCCATTGAGGCAACCGAGGCAATTGCCTCGGTTAAAAAAAATGGATAAACACAACACCTTAAGATATATAACTATAAAATGTAAGTTCTAAGTTAGCATCTGTTGTATCGTACTCTATGCAAACCGAACTTTTTTTTGGGGGGTTCCAAAATGGTTCTAATATAGTTTTTCCCGGCAAATGTCATTACAACGGTAAATATTTACAAACAAAAATGTCGAAAAACAAGTCAAAATAACCTTGTTGCTTGGTCCTGGTCCAAGGAAAAGCCACAAACATTCAGAAAATACAAGCACTGATACCATAGATGAAAGTTAGGAGGTAGTAGAATGTTCTTCTAAAGGTAATTGTTCACTTTAATTGTTTCATGATCATAATGATATCAAGTTCAAGATTAGTTGGAAAAATCCAGAATATTATAGACGCCCACTTTTAGATTTTTTGCTATGCAAAAGTTGAAGTCTCTGTAAGAAATCCTTATTCACCATTTTTTATTTGAACCCTCATCAAATACTTTGTCACTTCGTACAACATTTAGAATAATCTATGTTTGTCTCGCTCTGTCCGTAAAATCCTTTGGTTCTACACGAGTCTTCATACCCCTAATGACCTTTTTAGTTCCGTTGGCTTTAGCCTTTTCTTTTGTCTATTTGACTGTCAGTAAACACCAGTATGTCCGGTAGACCGTTATGAAGTAACGTTCCCGGATATATTACCAATGTCAGTTTTCTAAAAACAAATCTACCGTTTGCCCCCCTTTTCTAATCGATATCTCAGTTTACTTTTGGATTTCTTACAAAATCTAACCCAAACAGCAAAGTTAAAAAGAGCATTTAATGGGCAAAAAGTGACAAATAAATTTAGTTTGACTTTCACATTCACTTTTGATAATCTGAAAAGCTGTGTAATCGCAACAAATCATACATTACTGTCAGTTAGCTCAACGCGAATGGATTCTCTATCGTTTTCCCCCGATTTCGGTGAATATCGGTGTGCCGCCGTTTATTTCAGATTTTGCTCCCAAAATCCTCCCAAGCTGATCCACCCATGCCAAGAAATCCCAGCCAAAAATTCCGGTCGACCCCCTATGGCACTCAATAGTAGCTAAATCATTGAAACAGATTAGTCAATTACCTGTATCGCAACAGCAGGCGAAGTTTCCATAGCAACTTCCCTTCTTCTCATTAAGTTTTATGAAAAAAAAGATTGACCAGTAGGTTACAATACCTCAATTATTTGCTTACAATGCACCGGTAAGATTTTGACCCCAAGACAGAGGAACGTATTAAGAGTAAAGGGGAATCTGATTGGATGAATGTGTACTTGAAAAGTTCTTGGAAGCTGAACCACTTTTGTTAAAATATAAGAGCATTTTAGTAAGATTAAAAAAAAAATAAAGTGGATTTCTATTTTTTAATTTGGATGGGGTGTTGAATTTTTTGTTACTTGAATTTAGTGCGGAATTAGAAAGCTTCCATTTCAACTGAAATTTATGGATAGAAGAGCCGCGGAACGCATTTTGGGGGAGGGGGGGAACAACTTTTGCATGTCTTCTTTCATAAACTGAAAACCAAATTTGATTACCAATTGTATTTTTTTTTAATAGTATTTTTTTCTATATGACTACCCTATGGAAAATGCATTGTAAATAATTGCACTCTTGTAACCAGTACTCTGAAGTGGTATTGCTATTGTTTATCAGTGTTGTAAAGTGTCGTATAAATTTAAGATATATAATTTCAAAGAAATAGAAATACTCCGGCACTGTTTTATATCAACTAAAATGATAATTTATAAGAATAAACCTAAAAGAAAAATATTAATGAATAATGCTATACNATATTTAAAAGCTATATGCAAATAAAAAGAGCAAACCAGTAGCAGAATATTATCATCTACATGCAGAACAGCAACATTTAGTACCATTCCAGGACTGCATTAAGCTCTTAAATTGAGAAAAACTGTTAATAATTTGTGTTAATGCATATATGATTAAAACGGTAATTATGCGATTTAATTCAATAAATAAATACACCCAGTGGGGGAAACATTCAACTTATGTTCACTTATATCGCATGGATAAGAGTGAAAACAAATAAGATAAGTGAAAATAAGTTGAAATGTCAAATCAATATTTAAAAATCAAAATTAATTTAACACATTTCAAACTTTCAGATTTATAAATATGTTGATTACTATGTACAGCTGTGTGAATTGCTTCAATCTCCACATAACACTAGGTCAACAGTTATCATAGATTAGTAGGTGATGGTAATCATCCATGTAATTGGCTCAGTGGGGTGTTTGCAAAATTTCACTGGAGGCAATTTCTTGGCATGAACACCGCGTGGTTTATGACCCTCCAAATTGGTTTATGGTCGTCTAGAGTAATAAAAATGTTTAAATGCCTCCGGTAGTTAATCTGATTAGGATGTCGCGTGGAACTTTAAATATTTACAATAGATCGTTGTCCCATCTATTGAGTTATTTATCCAAACCAGTAGCACTATTACAACTTTAAAAATTTTACCTTTTGCACTCATGCGATTTTTTGTGTAATACACAAAAGAATTTGCTTCGCTAGTGTATTTCAAATCAGTCAAAACCTGAACATATACGATTGATGCATTGGTTTTCTAGCGCCTTTCACATTGTAACGGCATTTTTTGATAATTTAGGGCATTGGTATCATCTGCAGAAGCTCCAAAACTCAACTCGACGGGGTACTGACAAATGGTCAATGTCCATACCCCTATTCGAGATAGTGATTCCGAGAATGTTACTATTTTTATAACAAGGGAAATCCCGCGGAACAGTCGGCATTTTAAATAAAAAATTTAAGTCAACACAAAATATTTTAGCCTGCTGAAAAAAGACAAGTCGGTAGTGCAATTTTCAGGGAAATAATTTCATCACAAATTATTATTAGCACCGGATTCGAATATATCGTTCTAACTAAGCCCATGCCTGATGGGGTACTGGCAATTGACAAATGTCCATACCCCTATATGTTAACCACCATTCAAGTCATGTAATAAAATAAATACGAGTTTGCATTTACCATAAAATACTGAAATGAGATAAATGTACATGTCACAATGCTACACAAAACTATAAGAAAAAACGATCTTAATAACAAAAATCCTAACATTAGAATATATTATTTCATAAAACTGATGCACGGAAATATTCATACGCTCAAGTTCCAATACACAGCACAGGAAACAAGAAAATACGATATTGAAAAATACCGAGACCGACAAGGGTAATTATTTATCTCATGAAAAGCGTGTCATAGTTGTCCCCCCTTTACACAAATGTAAAATCTTCTATTTCTGTAGAACCACATTCCAAAGAAGTTACTAGCAAAAGTATTGGCTCTAACGATTCTTGGTCCTTTTCCGGTAAATCATTGTTTGATAGTGATAGAACAACACTGCTGTTTGATATATATTAAGCCATCAAGTCTAGACACTATTTTCCCTGGAACAGAGGGAAGGAGATAATTATTCTACTGAGGGAAAATTTCCCTGGCTACGTTACTCAAACCACAAAGATGCAGATTTTTTTTAATTAACTGTTTAGCTTTTGGGTCACACACTGATAGGAATGATGTTTTCACTGGATTAGGAATTAGGGACTGGAAAAATGTCACAGGTTTAAAGAGGAATATTGGTATCGCGCAGTGAATCTCGAAACCACCAATAAACCTACTTGCAGCTAATTTGCCAAATTAGGGTAATTACTACTATCACAACGTCAAAAGTAAAAAAAAAAAAAGTCGATAGTTTCTGATGGCTGCGCCCCAGACACCCTGCCTCGGTAAAATTCGAGCCCAAGCTACGCCCATGCTAATGTTACCATTGGGATTTGACACAACTTCATAGACACACCGGTTACTCTGGTTTCCTCCACCAAAAAAACTGGCGTCCACGATTTAACTGAAATATTGTTAAAAGTGGCTTTAAAAACAAAAAACCCAATTCCTATAGAAATGTGGAATAAATGTATCATACATCTTTTTTCTTTTAACTTCAGAATGGTAATTTAGTAATAAACGGAGAATTACATGTGATAAGACGAAGATCGGTAGATGATTTTTCTCCACACGTTCTGGTTCATACGGAAGAAACCTATAAATTTGGAACAGATTATCGTGAAATTCCTGGTAAGTGAAATAAAACAATTTTTACAGTTGAATCTTGTTATCTCGAACACGTGTAAGTCGTATTAGTTGATAACACCAAACAAAATTGTGTTTCATAGTATGAATAAAAAGAAATGTTTGAACTACCAGAGGAGTAACCAGAAACCGTAAATCAAAGAAGGATAGACAATGCAATGGCTAAAAGAAAGAGGACAAAGGGAAAAAAACAATGATTTACGAAGCACTACACAGAATACTAACGATTGAGCGAAACGAATGGGCTCCGGAAAGGGTTGGCAGCTCCTGATCTACTAGTGGCACACGTCGTATTAATTTTACTTTGTACGGAAAACTCGAATACTTGTCTATTTCAAAGTATTGCATGTATCAATATTCAGTTTAGCGAGACTCTACCGCATTATCACTAGTACTCTGATAAGTCAAATAGCTTTATCTTAGTCAAATTATTGGTAGACGAAAAAAACTAAAGAAGACAACAACAAAAAATACACACACACACACACACCATCAGGACAGCTCCCATTCCAATGTCGATATACCCTACACGACAGCTTATTGTTCTGGCCTAGTACACTTACGGCGAAATGTTAATTTGTACAGATAATCGGAAATTTCCTGATATTTCAAAGCACTACATGTATCAATGTTCGGTTTAACGAAGTCGTATTACAATTAATAGTCTCACTCTGAACAGTCAAAATTAGTTTTATCTTAGCACAATTATTGTTAAAAAAAAAAAAAAAAAATCACACACATACACACACCATCAGAACAGCTCCTATTCCAATGGCAATGGGGTAGGGGCCCGGGTGGCTCAATGAGCTAGGTCGTTGGATCTAACAACTCATACAAGCATATCACCAATACGGCGTGGGTTCGCGCCCGGCTTTGCAAATTACAAAAAAGGGTGCACTCGACTCGCAGCCGCAAGTGATAAAGTTTACCAGTTGCTTGCCCATGGTCGGTGGTTCTCTCCGGGTACTCCCGTTTCCTCCACCACTAAAACTGGTCGCCATGATATAGCTGAAATATTGTTGAAAGTGGCATTAAAACACAAACAATCAACCAATGGGGTAAATTGTAGATACACCCAACATGGCCGCTTATTTTTCTGGCCTAATAAAAGACATGACAATCGTCATCATGCATGATTAAATTATTGCGATTTTGTTGCGAAAATTACTATTGTTACCTTTTTTGTTATTCGCGTCCGTTTTCATGCATATATGTGTATTTACTAATTCGAGGTTAAGATAATGCAATTTTTTGTTTCATGGCATTATTCACATTCATTAAATTATCCCGACTAGAAGTCAACTAGTTACTGATGCTGCATGCTTCGAAAAGAAGCCGATTAAAGTCAACCTTGTATATGTATATCGAAATGTGCCCTTTACGAGCAGTTGCCCTTTATATTAGTATACAGGTTAAAATTATTTCGCTATTCATTAATGGTAAAAATGGGGCTGCCCTTTATTTACAGTGGTTTGCTATATAGAGGTGTCCTTTAAAGCAGGTTTGACTGTATCACATTTTACCGACTTTGTCTTAATACAACCTTATTTACATTTTAGAGAAGTTAAATATTCGGCCCACTAGAAAGTCTAGCAGTCTAGTATCCGGGAGGACTGCAGGAGGGGGAAATCCAGACGGCGTTACCCATTACAAAGTAGAATTACTACCAGTTGTTGACTTTGCAGTATATAAATAGTAAGATGTTAACATATATAGGGCCACTCAAGTTGCGAGTTTCGAAAAACGTTCATAGCGAGGTGTACTACTATAATATGTAAAGTTTGTCAGTGACTCGCGACAGGTCGGTGGTTTCCTCCATGTACTCCGCTTTCCTCCATCAATAAAACTGACAGCCACGATATTTCTGAAATATTGTTGAAAGTGGCATTAAACATCCCCCCCCCTCCCCCCATATATAGGGCCACGGTTAAGGGCGCTTCAATATAATTTATTTGTGGAGTTCGTGTTACTCGATCTCAAGAAAACCACGGATAAAAGTAAATATTTCCATATCCAACAATGAACACAGTGAATCAGGAACTGTTTACCCTTCCGGAGCACCTGATTTTACCCCTGGTTCTTAGTGGGGTTCGTGTTGATGGATCTTTAGTTTTCTGTGTAGTGTTTTGAAAATCGTTGTTTGTTCTTTTATCTTTTTCTTTTGGTCATTGTGTTGTCTGTCCTTTGATTACCCCTGTTGTATCTTCAAGCTCTTCTTAAGGTGGTACCTTACACTTCAGGTAAAATTTGATCTGCTCGTTTAATTTTCTTATATTTTTGGCAGTGTGTTTGAATATATCCACTGTAATAAATTCACTAGCCACATAGCAGCTTTTCTCTCTGTGGTTTTGATCACCGAGATGCTTCAAATCTGCATACAAACATCATATGACCAAAACGTTCAACTGATTTTAAAGAGTTATCTCCCTGTAGTGTTAGATACCACCTTAACAATATTTCAGTTATATTCTATGTTTTTAAACAGATTGTCATAGTTTATAGACATGATGTACATCTAACATCTACCATACAGTATGTAAGGTGCCGTCGTGGTCATGATCATATGGTAGGTGGATTTAATACTATCTATGCAATCAGTTCATATCATTACTAACTTTGTGAGTTCGAATCCTGCACAGGCGAGGTGTACTGGAGACAACACTATGTGATAAAGTTTAAGTTTGTCAGTGACTTGCGACAGGTCGGTTGTTTTCCCTGAATATTCCGGTCCCCTCCACCAATAAAGCTGACCGCCGAGATATAGCTGAAATATTGTTGAAAACGGTGTTACACACCATAGCCCTAACCCCTTAGAGTACACTGATGACCATGAAGGATCCATATTTGGAGAGACAAAACAAGAGGATGAGGAACATGTGTTTTCCCTCCAGTCAAATTACGATATATCGAGGAAATTATTTTTTTCTTTCTTTTTTTTTGTGTGAAATATTTATTAACTTGTATGCAATCGATGTAAACGTGACTATCATTTCAATTAGAATTTGTAATATATTTTAACAACAGTAGCAATATTTTCATGATAAAAGATATAGCATGTATTAAGAATTAGGTGATTGTTTCTTTTTTTGCCGAATGAGTAACACACCGAAAGAGACAGGTGCGCTTGAACCCAGAAGTCTTTTTTTCAATTTGGTACACATCCGTCCCAAAGACAAAATACAATTATCTTTTGTTTGATTGCGGAAGAATTATTTTGTAATCTGACTTGTACAACTAAAAATAGATAAAATTGTGTTTTTATAAAACTGAATATAAGTTCCACAGTGATTTTATTCATAAATGAAAATACTATGATAACATTATTTATCAAATGTAAAGGTGATTAAACAGGTTGACAGTAACATCTTCTATTCGACTTCAGTGACAGATCTAGTGAAACTTACAACCCCCCACCACCAGATCCTCTTTATAAAATACCATAGAGCAAGTATAGAATTTCAATTCAATTTATTTGTCCGGTCTGTTTGTGCACCTTTATATTGGACTATGTCATCTTACAATTTATCTTTATGAACAGAACCACCCGTGCTAAAACTTGTTTCGTACTAAATTTAGCGTCCACTTTTACAATAACTCTGTAAGGGATATCGATAAGATTTACCTTTATGAACAGAACCACCTGTGCTGAAAGTTGTTTCTTACTAAATTTAGAGGCCATGTTTACAATAAGTCTGAGGGGTAAGATTTACTTTTATGAACAGAACCACTCGTGCTAAAAGTTGTTTCTTACTAAATTTAGAGGCCACTTTTACAATAACTCTGTAAGGGGTACGATTTACCTTTACCAATAGCACCACTCGTGCTAAAAGTAGTTCTGTAAGGGGTACGAATTACCTTTATGAATAAAAATTACCCATGCTATAAGTAATTTCTTACTTAATTTAGACTCTGTTTTTGCAATAGTTCTGCAGGGGGTATTTTTATACGAGAACATTTTATTTTTCAGCTGGTACAATCTCCAAGATCCGGGGGAGACAGAGGCAGAAAAATATGCAGGGGCTATCGATTCCTTGACGGAGTATTATGCATATGTGATAAATGCTGTAAGTTGAAATATATCCATAGTTATTTTTTTGCTTAATATCCATAAAAATAAAATTTTCTGTAAATGGCCCATTGTAAGAGAATTAATATTTTCAAGTAAATTCTGTAGCTTTCACATGTTTACATATAATTTTGTGATGTTTGTATGTTTTTCCTGGGAAACAGATTTTAATAAAAGCTTTTGCTTGTTTATGAATCCTATTGTACAATTTCTGTTTTTCTATTTATATATGCCGGGTATAGCAATAAAATATGTTTAAACATCATAACCTCCATTACCCAAGAATATATACAATCTATAAAACAATAATATGGGACGAAGTCCCAACTATGGTAGAAATAGCAATATTTTCCATATCACTAATGGCTTAAATTTCTTGCACCGGAAATGACACACCGGAAACCAATACATGGTTAAATCTGTGCAGAAAATAGGATGCGGACGATTCGTAACCTGGTCGTTTCGTACCTAGATCGGGACGTTTCGTACCAGGGTAAACATGTATAGTGAGACGTCTTGTACATGTACCTTCTTTTCAACTCATAGATTTGTAATAAACTCGTTAATTAAAATGTTATATGTTTAGTTGAAACTCTGGAACTACTTCCGCTTATGAATGTTAAAAAAATGACTCAAAATCGCAGTGTGTTTTAGATAGCCCATTAAACATATATCATGAGACTGACAATATCATTAAAGAGAGTTTCATTTCTTCCTCCTCCTGTCCGAAATAATATTTTCTATGCAATTGAGACGTCGAGTACCGGATTATACAACACCGGACTGGGCAGGTCCCCGTTTTAGCGAAAAACCTTTAAAAACGACGGAAAATTTGGATTTGGGTCCCCCTATTGGCCCCCTCTTTTACGAAAGTCTGGATCCGCCCTAGGTTTACTTTGAAAAAAAAATATAGGTCCATATATCTGAGTTAATATAGTTTTAAAAAAAATATTGGACTTCGTCCCAAGTTAGGTAACACCTAGTGTCATATTAAACATAAAAATAAAAAAAAAGAACACCAATCCGCTGGTCGATGACAATACAGGTCATGATATAGGACAAATACAAAAATGTGTCGTCATTATGTCACTTTATAGAATCATCGAATTTTATTCCATGATATGACATGACCACATCCGGTTTGAACAAAAAGATTATGATATCTAAAAAAAACTAACAAGTTAGTTAAAATAAGCGTCAATAAATACAAATAACTGCCTGCGTTACTGTGGGTATGTAGCGCCATTCTTCTGAACAAGAAGTTTAGAATATGTCAAATCTAATTGGTAAGCTTCTCCTCCTTCAGACATAGGTGACATTAGCTGATTTGGCTATACGCTATATACCCTTTGGTTTTCTTACTCACAAAGACGTTTTTTGGCAGTGTGTTTGAATATATCCACTGTAATAAATATCAAAATTTTAACAAATTCCAACCAACAGATTCAGAGTTATAAATTCACTAGCCACATAGCAGCTTTTCTCTCTGTGGTTTTGATCACCGAGATGCTTCAAATCTGCATACAAACATCATATGATCAAAGCGTTCAACTGATTTTAAAGAGTTATCTCCCTGTAGTGTATGGTACCACCTTAAGTTATTTGGCTATCTAATATTTTCATTCTGAGCACACTTGATGAAGATTATTCCAGAAATGCGTCGTACGCATTAAATTAGATATCTACGTTTTTATTAAGGTAGCGACGATACATCAATGGGAGATAACTCCAGAATTTAACATTTTTTTGTTTCCAATTTAGCGCGAAAATAAACGGTCTCGGATGGCATCGTTCTACGGGGTTTTATATGAAAATGGTAAAAGATACTTTTCCGAATGTTCGATATGAATATTCATTAGACATTTCTACGACTGTATATTTACATTTCCAGAAAATCATCGAAGTTTTGGGGTTCTGA
>MJUT01058392.1:6139-18126 GCA_002080005.1 Gigantidas platifrons | reverse complement strand
AGATGTCTGTACTGCCATCCGACATATTTAAAATAAATCAAGGTTGCTTCTTATGGTCTATAACACCATTGCGTAAAATTTTTGATAATTATAGATTATTACATGGCATTTTCCATATCGGCCCTGGTATCAGCCTGAGACTCATATCGGACCCGAGAGACGATATGAGTCGAGGGTTGATACCAGGGCCGATATGGAAAATGCCATGTTATAATCTATTTATCATATATTTTCAACTAAAAAGATTTAGCCTGTAGAAAATAAAAAAATACCATTTACAACAAAAATTTAATTCAACAACTCAAAAACAAAGTTTTATAACTTGTGGAATTTACTTCACAATTATGGATTTTTAAAATTGTCACCATAAATGTTTATGGTCACATTGCCAATAGATGCATTACTCATCATAGAAAATCAAAAAATACCATTAACAAGAAAAATTTCAAAAAAAAAATTCAAAATTTTCAACATTTTTTTTTTAATTTCAAAATTTTCAAAAATTTGTAAAAATTTCAAAAATTTGAAAACTTTCAAAATTTCATAAGATTTTAAAAAATTTTCAAAAAGATTTCAAAATTTTCATAAAATTTGAAAAAGGAGTAGGTATGATAAGGGCAGAAATTGGCCTAAAATTTAGGCAAATTTTAAATAAAACGTATAGCTTTCATTGTTTGTTGATTTTATAAGATCTTTACCCCATCTAATATTTTGGCAACAATTTTCCATATTTGCACGTGCGATGACATCACACTAGTTAATGAAAAGTCTATTGTTTCGTGAAAATATGTGAAATCTAACAAGAAATGTGTATTTAATGTCAATTTTCAGTATAACCACAAGCAGGTACCAACGGCATATTTTAGTATGATGTTTAATATACATAAACACATATCTCATTTAATTTTTGTGTTGGTACCCGAGTGTGGTCAGTATGAATTCTGCAATCAAAAAATTATTTTAAGGTCGATTTCTCGTCAGCGGCCATTTTCTACTGACCGTTTTCATCCGTAATAGATAGAAATAGAAATCGATCTTTTAATCTCATCCAAAATAAAGTTGGTTTATCGTAGTTGTTTTGCTACGGGAGTATGGAAAACTTGAACAATTTTTATGAAAAAGTTTCAATGACGTTATTTAAATAAAAAAAAAAAGTGGCTAAATTTTGGAGATGATTTACTGCTGCCGACCTGATTGTGCATTGAGTCTGACATGGTTTTTTTCTAACCCTCCGTGGAATTTCATGTGTTACTATGCTTAAGCATACTTTAATATTATCCCAACAAAAAGTACAGAAAACAAAACAAACAACCAAAAGGAAAAATCACGTAATATACTATCAGATCAGTAGTACGTCAGATTATCTTAGAAATTAATTCATTGGACATGTAAACGACACATGAGAACTTTCTATTTTCAGTAGTCCCTTTACTTTTTATATTATTATTAATTTGTTTATTTTGACTTTTTCAAAAAGTGAATTTCCGATAAATTTCATTTATATATAACTTAATTCTACCATCTCAATATTCACGTTGCGGTGGCGTAATGGTTAGCACACATGACTGCCAATAACAACATCGTCAGATCGAATTACCGATTTTTGTTTTTTTTATCAAAATCATTATGCATCATAATAAAACGTTGTTAATGTGCAAACATTATTTAATGTTAAAATGGCCGTTAAAACAAAATATCAAATGTCCATATATTATAGCACTTCATTTTGGGTTAATTACTCCGAGCAAACTTTTCAAGATTTTGACGTATATCCATCCATAAGTTAACCAAAACCTAGGGTGCATGGTCGTATGGACGTGTGAGATCGATGGACAAGGGTACATACTTGTACTTCTTTGTGATAATGGTAATCAAACATAATAATGCTTATCGAAAAAAATCCAATGTCATAGATGCATTAAAAAAGTGGGTATGATAAGGCCATAAAAAGTTAATTTCTTGGTTCTCAGGCCCGCCCACATGTGGAAATTCGTCGCCGCATTGCCGATTTTATTGCAAAAATAGTAAAAAAAAAATGTTAAATGCGGTAGCGTTGTCCGTACGGAAAAAATCAACCGCATCCGTTTTTTCTCTTATATCGCATGGTCGGTGAAACGCTTTAAAACGCATCATGCTTAAATGAGATTTAAAGCATCGTTATGACAATGTATAAATAAAAAATGTGTTTCTGTTTGACATTTAGACAAAATGTCAATCGTTTCTGTGCAAATTCGGCACAAATGTTTGCCAGTTTTACCAGGGAACATAATAGGGGGCTTCTCCGAAGCTTGTACCTTATTGGAATTGTTTACGGAGATAAAAAATGGTACGTTGGGACCAGCAGATTGGACGTTTCCATAAAAATTAACCACTTGTGATGTTTCTGCCACCATCGGAAGAAATAAAATTGAAATTTTCAATAAAGTAATGAAAAGATTTATACATTGCCATATTTTTCACAAAAAAAAAAGAAGAAAAAATGCCTCCCTCATCACTTTTTACAGCAGTAAAAGGATAAAAAAAAATGCCGCCCTCCCTCATCAATTTTGACAAAAAAGGGCCCGAGAACCAAGTAATTAATTTTGCATGGCCTAAGGGTAAATTTTGGCCCAATCTCAGAAACTGTTTATTATTTAAAATATATATCGACTTTTAACCTAATCCAAAATAAATTTTATTGTCTTGCTATGGGAATAATTTTACTTGAACAACAAATGCAAGAATGTTGACTTTATAAGATTAAGAATATTAATAAACTTTTTTGGAGGTGATTTACTGCCGACCGGGTTTTTTCCCTGCCCAACAGTGTTGAACAGAGCTCAGTGGAATTTCAGGTATTATTATACTTTATTTTATCACACACAAAATAAAAACAGAAAAAAAAACAAAGCAAAACAAACAAACAAATGAAAAGAAAAATCACGTAAATCAGTGTACAGCAGATTGTAGATCTTAGAAATTAATTCATTGAACGTGCAGACGACAGACCGAGCTTGAAACTTATCATAGCCATAGGCTAATAAGTAATATAGTAGTCCCTTTACATTTTAATTATTATGACCATGTTTGACAAATATAAGTTAAACCATTCACAATTAGCTTTGTCGCCAAGTGAATTTCAATAGAAATTATTGAAAACCATTTATTCTTTGGTATTGTCTTTGTGTAAAGTAGCTTTATATATGACGTAATTATATTATTTAGTAGTTGCGTCGCGGTGCCAACGCACCGAGTTCAAATCCCAGATTTTTTATGACAAAATTATTATGCATTATTAGATATTTTTTAATGAGCTGGCATTATCTATTCAAGGTAAACAGACAGTATTTAAATAAGACAAATTAAATCACTTGATTTTGAGAAATAATTATTGATTTTTTTGATAGATTGTCGTTATATTATTTTTTTTTCATTTTCCAGGTACTTACCATTTAAATACATATACTTTCTAATGCTCTGATGAATGGATACAGAACTTCTTAAAGTTAAATAAGNTGTTGGATTATTGCATGTAAACAATGAACTTGATATTCAGAAAAAGAAGAAAATAAAATAAAAACGATAGAAAGGGTAATATATACGACTACCTAAACGTTGCATTATATTGCACATGGATTGACTGATAGAAAGAATTTAAAAAAAATAGAATTGTTCACTTTAATACTATTTTAAAGGAACAGACTACATTTTAAATATGAATATCACACAAATAAAAAAAGAAGATTTATATATCATATGTTTACCATATTTGAAAACGTATTCGACGTGGTGATTATATTAAAGCGTTGTCTGAAGATCTCGACATGTGGAGTTCGAATTCCACACATTTTTTGTTGTTGCCAGATGATTGTTTTGCTTAACTTTAACTTCGATTGTTTATCAATATGTATAAGCTAGAATTTACTTTTTCTTGGTATAAGTTAGAATTTATATATTTTTACAGGAATGACCAGTGAAACTTAAAACGACCTTGGTACTATGTTTTTGATCAAAGGCACTTAATTGCAATGTAAGCATTCTAACGTTAGAAAAATATCTATCGATTCAATCATCAGTATCTTGTATTCATCTTTCTCTGTTTCTTCTCACGGGGAAGTCCTTTTCTCACTGTTTAAAACAAAGGTAAAAACAAAATTACCGAATAGTACAGTAGGTCAGTCGAAAAGGCATCTTCCATAAATCAGGGTTAGGGGTATGGCGTATAAATAACGCCACTTTAACACTATTTCATTTAAATCGAGACGGTCAGTTTTATTTGTGGAGGAAACCAGAGTACCCGGGGAAAAACAACTGACCTGCCACAATTCACAGACATTTTTTATCCTATAATGTTGTATCGAATACACCTTGTGTGAGCGGGTGTGTAGGTGTTGTGGTGTTTAATTAATTCTGAGTCTGAGCTTTACTTTGAAAAAATTATTTGGCTAGGCTTAGGCTTATGGTGTTTTAAGAATACTTTAAGCAATATTTCAAGTCTATCCTGATTTTGTACAAGTATTTTAAATGAAATGGTCAGTTTATTCAGTTTATACATAACGCATATAATAGTATTATAAACACTGGAAGGAAAAAATAAGGTATTACAGTAGTCAAAACAGTACATGACATTATATGAAGGTGTCATTACTTTTCCAAAAACATCATGTTTATTTTTTTTTTATTGAGATCTGGATATCTGAAGATGAACTTTCATGGAACCGCATTAGAGGCATTTGTCTTGGTCCAATAGCATGCTTCTCAAAACACAGTGTACTTTTATTTTTTTGTGATTTCACTTTCTCATTTACAGGGAAAAAGATTCACACTATTTATATCCTTGCGTTTTCTGCATAAAAAGGACAAAACCAAAAGAACGGAGAAAGTTAGATGGAGACAATAACAAACATATTCGTAAATACTTATTTAAAAACTTCATGATAAAGGTCAAAGAGGGAGATGTCATTTGCGGTGCATGTAGACTAAGGCATTATAAATGTAGACCATGTTCTGATAGGCAAGCCACCTGTGAGCATTACGTCGTGTCTGACGATAAAGATTACCACCCCCCTACTAAAAAAGCAAAAGAGCCAATGAAGTCGCCAAAGCAGATCCCTCTACCTTTGTCTTCAGTCAAGGGTTCAAACAGTCATTCACAGTGTTGTATATGTAAACGTAGAGGGCACAAGTTTATTGTCGTTCCATCAATAGTAAGGTACAATACTTTAATTGAGAATAACATTGTAATTCCTCCTGGAGCAAGATGTTGTCCTGGGCATATATATGACGATAATTTCAATGAAGAAGCTGTCCACAACATAACAGATTTAAATACTGAAACTTTATTTAATAAAACAGAAATCTACAATTGAATTCAAAATATTAGGGATATTGCCAACAAGAACAAAAATAAACGTGTCAATTTTGATGTGGAAAGCCTATTGTCAGACACAGATTATTTGAATTTAACAGGGATAGATCGAGATTCGTTTGATGATCTTTGTGGTCATGTAAAAGAAGTCCGCGAAACAAAGGTCCGGTCCATAAGAATATGTATAGGTATATTACTTACAAAAATAAGATCGGGAATGTCTAACGCTTTACTGTCAACAATGTTCAACATGAGTGTTGCTGCCACGCAAAGGTCTATATCTACTGCAAGAAATGCACTGACGAAACATTTCACACCTAATTATATTGGGTTTAATCACATAACAAGAGATGAAATAATTCAAAACCATACTCAACAGTTAGCTAAAACCTTATTTGGGGGTCATGAAGACCCAGCCATTCTCGTTCTGGATGGCACATACTTTTATATTCAGAAAAGTTCACAGTTTCAATTTCAACAGAAATGTTAGTCTCCATAAAAACAGGCCATTGGTAAAAACCATGATGGTAGTTTCTACTACTGGTCATATAATCAGTTCATTAATGATATGTGGTAGACTCATGTTAGTCCATTAATAATAAATGGTAGAGTCACGTTAGTCCATTAATGATAAATGGTAGAGTCATGTTAGTCCATTAATGATAAATAGTAGAGTCATGTTAGTCCATTAATGATATATGGTAGAGTCACGTTAGTCCAAGATGTTGTATTTCTGCCATAATATATTTTTGAAAAAATAAATATGATCTGTATCTCTAGCCATGCAGTGATGGCTTAGGTTTTCATGATTTATTTGATTATTATTGTGTGTTTGTAGGTAAACTAAAATTAACTATGTACATGTATCATGATATTTTGTTTATAAATAAACCTATTGTTTGGAGATATATGTGTGTGTCCTATATGTTCCACCTCCGGAACTCAGAAGCTATACAGCAGTGGGGAAGGGATTATGGTCATGGTGTTTAATGCCACTTTTAACCATGTTTCAGTTATATAGTGTTTATCGCAACTTTTAAAAATATTTCAGTTTTATTGGTGTAGTAAACAGAAGTGCCAGAGAAAACTACCGACTTTTCGCAATTCCCTTACAGGTGTTGCATTGACCGGTATTTGAACTCAGAACTGTAGTGGGGAAAGGCACTGATTGCATAGTTAGTTGCAAATCCAACAAACATTTGATCACGCCGGCTCCGAAACTATGTAATACAGTTTCAATAAAACAAAAGTATACAATATACATGCCAAGAAATTGGAAAATAACAGCTTCATTTTTGACTGCCTTCTACTGATTTTGTCCCCCTGTTCAAATGTTTTGCTATTTCTAGCTCATAATGTATATGTTTTTAACTGACTTTCATTGTACAAAAAAGAAACACAGCGTCTCATCATGATGAATGTACAACCACCAGGACCGAAGATTTTACATCTAAAGGTCTATGTTAATTTGTTATTTTATCTTTCTTCTGTTTGATGTATAAGTGCTACCTCGTTCATCAGAACGATATTTTAGTGCCATAAGTTTAGTCTCAATCGATTGATTTGATATATAGATTTACGTTGTTTATAGCAACCAATGACAGATAAACTCAATTTTGGGGTGAAGGGTTTTTCAGTTAGAGTGGTATGGCTTCCGTGTCCATGGACACATTTTAATTTGTTTTATTCAACATGGATCATGTTCTTACCTGCCACTACAGCTCAGCTTTACCATTTTACGCAGTTGACCTGGTTCCTTTTAGGATTACATTTATTGAGAATTATTTCCTCTTATGATTTAAAAAATTAAAAGATCAACATTCGGTTATAAAAAGATAAAAAAAGACAATTTACAGAGCTCGGAATTGACGAGTTTCTGTGGTTGCTAGGGATAATATTTGGTTACTAGGGACATTGTAAAGTCTAAGGAATACCTATAATATATACTGGTTAGTAAATGATAAGATGTTTCTAATAAAATGTCGTTGTAGAAAATTTCGTATTGATTAAATGAAAGTCCATGAGATCTACAGCAAAATACTGTGCACGGGGACACCTGTTGCTAAGGAATGGGGCATAACTATGAATAAAAATATCAAAATGTACTTTTGAAATATGAAATGAAATTTGTAGAGCGTTTAACTTGACAAAAAAGTACCGCTTAGCCAAATAATAAGTCAAAAGATCGCAGATGTCAACATTCAACCTTTAATTGCAATAATATAGGCTAATTTAATGCTAACAAAACCATTGCTATGGTGACATAACTACGCAAAAATACTATATGCTACCTTAGAGCATTGGAATATCATTTGTAGAGTGGACATACACATAATATTACATTTTGTCGAAAAGACGATGAAAGATATCTGAAATATAACCACTATAAGTTGAATTTCCAATGATTAATTGGACTCTCCTCCATTTACGTTGCTAAGCAACAAAGGACAAAGTGAAATCATTAAAAAATTTCTTTTTCTTACCTTTCAATGATTGTGTTTAATAATATATCTATATAAACAGTTTCTGAGATTGGGCCAAAATCGACCCTTATACCTTCTCCTTTCAATAAATTAAAAAATTTTCATTAAATTTCATACGATTTAAAAATTTTCAAAAAATTTCAAAATTTCAAAAATATCATTTTTATTTTTAGAATTTCCAAATTTTCATAAAATTTCAGAACTTGTTACTAAAATATTTATTACTATACGATAAAAGGGATGTGATATGGGTTTTACATTGGAAATCCATATCGGACCTCATATCAGCCCGGGGCTTGAGAACTGACACTTGGAGTTGGCGGTATCAACCATGCAAATATCACCATATCATCATAAAATAAATGTATGCTTATCAAGGATTTGGTAATATAACGTCATTATAACATCATGTAAGAATACAGCGATATTACTACACGTCCTTGACAACGCTTAACGATAATTTGAATCATCTCGGTGCTTACGTGAAACATTGGTTTTAAACATCAAAGGGAAAGTAAACAAAATAGCGATAAAAGTATATTATATTAAGAACATGAAAGTCTACTTTCTAATTATTAAATAGTTACTTATATATATATATGCCTACCTGCATATATCCAAAGATTTGAATACGATACGTTTTCCATTTGTCTTTGTCCGGTAGTTCTCCCCTTTTCAATCTTAATGAATATGATGTATTTGACCAGTAGCAGAATAATCCCTGTAAGGATAAGGCATAAACATAAATTAAAACAAAAACCAAAAAATAACAAGAATTAGCTGACTGAGTTAGTTTTCAATGTTTCCAGGTAACAACATACCAATCCTGAAACATACTCTACTTAAATGCAACAAACTGTCAATAACAACAAGTAACAGTTTTATAAAATTTGCTTTGTATCTATAAAAAAATGATGCTTTAATAGGTAGTGTTCAAATGTAAGACATTAACATGCATCATTCACACATTTTCTGTAACTGTTATTATATACTTCTTTTCCCTAAAAGTCTGTTGTCATCTTTTATCTGTTCTTTTTTTCTAACTGTGAACTTCCCATAAGACACAAAGCATAAAGATGTATCAATCTGTCCATGATAACCAGGTATCATTTATTATCAGTAACACACAAAGCCATTTTATAGATGTTCGTAGAATATATTTTACCTCCTCATCTCGGTCGATCCAGGACCGCAATACTACTGCTACGGATTCCTCCTTTATAAACTCTACCACTGCATACTTTGATTTGACTGCCATCTATAAGAGTAAGTTGGTGTTAGAAACAGCATACAATGTTTCTGAAACTTACCTCATTTAACATACATTTTGTAAAACATGTAAAAGTGAAATAAATCTGTATACGTAAGACATAATTTTTTGCGGTGGAAAGAATTTAATATCAAATTTTATGTTACAGTAAATATTTTATAATACAAGACTTTCCATTGCTATTAAAAAAAGTATCCTAGTCATATATATAGATATATATAGTGTACTAAAAACAGCTACATTTTTGTACTATTATTTCCGACGCTGATTATTAAATCATAAGATGCATCTGTAATATTATTTCCGACGATTAATGATAAATCATCCGATCCATCAAATGAGCAAATCTGGATAATAGTTCATACTAAGGTACATTTTGCTGATTAATAAATTAACTGACCCATCAGGAACATATTTTATAAATAAAACAAAAAATGTTAATTAATTGTTGAATTGAGAAAATNAGTTGAAAAGTTATAATGTGCAATGTTATCCACGGATATATTTTAATATTAAATTTCTTTCACCTCATCTGGAAAATATATAATAGTATTGGAAGAAATTTAGTATTGAAATATTGTCCAAGGATAATATTTTATATTAAAAATAATCCACCAGAAAGAATATTATAGAGAATAAAATAAAATGTTACACATACACTTAACTGAGAAGTAAATTGAAATATATATATCTATATATATATAAATATTTGTTTAAACTTACATAGTACAGTTGGAACAATATTCAATACACTAACACATGCATGAAGGCAATTTTACAGAATTTTACTCTGTGTGCAAGTTGTTTGTGAACTGTGCAATTCTCAAATAAGGTAATCATCACATCATCAATCAGATACTGGTCACTGAAGGACTTTCACAAGATTTGTAAGATCAAAATAAAAGGTACCCAAAGTAAAGGATTACTATCTATAAAACTTGATAATATAGTCATCACTGAGTGTAAATTTATTAATTATTACAATATATACATGCATTGTAATTATTTAAAATTAATGCATTTACAACTGATGTAATATGGGGAGCAAGATTGTATCTTGAACGCTCTCAATGTGAATAGCTCGTTTCGTGATACTTTTTTGTGGTAAAACTCTCATATGTGCATTTCTATCGTGAACTTTAAAAACCCCAAGAAGACGGGAGTAACATGGAGTGTTGAATATTGCCTCTGTTCTCTCAAATACTCTACAGAGAAACATTTGTTTTCCAAACTCATCCTTCTCATGACTAATCTGAATAACTTCACAACATTTCAAGTCATCTAAAACATACGCATTGTTTGGCTTTTTGGTAAAAACATCAACTTCTAGTTCATCAGTATTAATTTCAAATGTGTTTTCAATTTCACCTAATCGCTTAGTTATTTGAACAATAGGACTTCTTCCAGATCGAACCATTTTTTTAAATACTTGTTAATAGTTTTCGAATGGAAATGCCCCGCATGTATCTAAACATCCGAAATGCTTCACTTGTTCTGCTAAATGTAGTAATGAAAGAACGTAATATACAAGGAATTCAACTCCATATAAATTCCTCCCCTGCCTAACAAAATATTTCAAGAGTTCATGAGCATACATCCACTGTTGCATTGCCAGCTGGGGACTTACTAAAATAGATATTGCGACACTGAATGTCATAAAATGATCAAACAAATCAGAATTCAAAATCCCTTTTAAAGCAATTTTTCCCGTGTACAATAGAAATTGTCGAAATTCAGTTGATTTCCATCTATCTATATTTAGTAAACTTCGTGGTTTACGAGCAAATGCATTTGGTATAAACTGTCTGAAATGTTCTAACCTCTCACTTATTTCTATTATTTGTTGGGCAGACATTTTTACTTCTTTTTCCCCCTCATCCATATCAATAATAATCTTCTCATTACACCAAGACACACCTGGTGCATGTAATCAATAGGGAAATGGAGAATCATATCAATGGGTAAATTACAAAATGGTGACAAAGCATGATGATGTTCCTCCTTGGTCTGATTTCTGAAAGATTGATCTGTTCGTAAAGAAATGTTATCAATATTTTGATACGTCATTCTGCTGTGCCATTCTCCTCTTTGATCACATTTGTCGCACCCATAATAACCTGAATATAATTTCATAGATTTGATGAGAGCTTTCGCTGGTGCGTCGCATACAATACATCTCAAAATAACGTTGATGGTTTTATTATTATAAACAAATCCATTATTTAAAATTTGATCCAAATCGGTAATCGTGTCTTGCAAAAAATCTAAGTTTGATGGTTTTGAACTTCCATATGTCAGAGCAACAGGAAATATTTTTGGTGGGTTAATATTCATTATGCCGCATAAGATTGGCCAGAGTGTTGTGGTTGTGCTTTTGAATAACGGAACTCCATCTATATTCAGAGATATTTCCAATCTGTCCAAGTTTTCTCGCCTTTCAATTGGATACTTCATAAAAATTTTCTCCAAGGCCTCATACATTCCAAAATAAATATATTCCATGTTTGATTTTTGGTTAACAACAACATCTCTTGGAGTTTTCAATAAAGTCCGAGAACTAGATGGTAAACTGGAATGACCTGACGATTTTAACAGTTTGAGAAGTCCATCTAAGGCATTATGTTTAATTTTGAATTCATTCCCCAGCCTGCCAAGTATTCTGGTAGTAAACAATCTTGATCTTCAGATTCAGATTCTGAAGAAATACAGACTGGAACATCCACTGTATTCCACACATCTTTGTCTTCTTCACTAGTTATGTCCTTATCAATATGTCTGTCACTGGAAGAATTATCTTGATTATCCTCATTTAAATCTGAAATTCGGCATGTGATGATGATGGTTCCTGTACAAAAAGATTTGTTTCTTCAGTTAAAGTTTTGGTTTG
>MJUT01058386.1:509002-521269 GCA_002080005.1 Gigantidas platifrons | reverse complement strand
TTGAAAACTCATTTGATACATTAAGCTTTTTGTTTGTTTGTTCAGTTTATATATATATCAGTTATTCCTAAAAAAATATGTTTAAACTAACAGTATTTCAGCTATAGTCACACCGACAACCTTTAAAAAGTAAAAGAAACCTTTCATGTGATAGGTGGCGCTTGAATAGACATGTGCTTTGAGTTTCTACAGGAAAAAGTGTAAATGATGGATTCGGTCGGTAGATACTGGTATATTTTGCAGATAGTAAGAAATATTTATATAAAATTACATATACCTGTTTGATGTTCTGTAGAGAGTGTCTTGATAAGCATTTTCTGGTTTCGTTGACTGACTTTATTTCTAAAGATGATAATGTTTGGTTCAATCCCTAAAATATCAGAAATATGTTATTATTGTCATACTAACATTGTAACACGGTGTAAACCAGTGTTTTACGGACAATTAAAATGTTAAACTGACATCGTTCTCTAAATATTATTTTAAAAATACAACTGAAACCTAAAACACTTTTAACAAATATATACCTAATGAAAACGTGGATTTCTGATCTAGTATACACGACGTGTTTCTGAAAGTATATTCATCATGTAAGCTGAAAGTCAAAAAATAGAAAGCGAAATAATTTAACAGTATTTTTGGGAGCAAGAAGATCAAAAGGAACATCGTATCATAACGCCATCGTATCATAACGACATCGTATCATAACGCCATCGTATCATAACGTCATCGTATCATAACACCATCGTATCATAACACCATCGTATTATAACGAAATCGTATCATAACGCCATCGTACCATAATAAACAATATTCGAAAACATTCATTTTCTAAACACACTAATTGAAATGCCAAATATTCATTGTTTCATACATTTACATATACTCGTAATTTAGCACTAACTTTTGTGTTAAAATCACTGTATGTTGTACACGTTAGAGTGATGAAATAAGCTAACCTGTTTATCCTTGCTTTCTGTCTGAATTTCTGGATGTAATAGATGATCTTGTAAATCTTCCAACTGACGATCTGCACAATCACAACAGAATTCCCAACATTTCTGCAATTTATTTAATAATTTATTAGTAAGAAAAGATATAAATGTAAATGAACATCAGACACTATGCAACATTTATGTATTCATACCAATTAAAGTAAGGCCTTCATGATCGTGCTCGTATGGTAGTTGGATTTAAACTACCTGTGTAGTCAGTTCCTACCACCACTAAATTTATGCATTCGAACACCATTCATGGCGAGTTGTACTCTATACAATATTATGTGATAAATTTGTCAGTGACTTGCGACATGTCGATGGTTTTCTCCGTGATAAAGTTTGTCAGTGACTTACGACATGTCGATGGTTTTCTCTGGGTACATTAACTAATAAAACTGACCGCCACTATAACTGAAATATTGTTGAAAGTGGCGTTAAACACCATAAACCCAAACCTACCGATTAAAGTAATGGAACAACACTTTGTTGATAATCTATTTGGGATACATTTATCAATCTTATTTCTTAATGCTGTGTGCTTAGCTATGAAGCATCAATCTCTTATAGTTTTTGGCTTGACGTGAGCAGGGATAAAATACAGAATGAATGCGATTTATCTGTATTTATCCAATCCCTTCTTATTACATATGTATGGCTTGTGGGAGTGTTGTCTGAGCTTTTGTACGCCTTATAATTAATGTTTGAATAATTTTTCATTTCTTGCAAAATCTAGTCCACCCATCAGTGGTCAATATTTGTTACATCAAAACTACTTTTACATGAGTTCCTTTCCATTGGAAACTTTCATTCAGTAGTAAGCACAACGTATACTAGATATATTTGTATGACCTTTTTTGATGATATATATTTAGGCCCTGCTTCTATTTATTGAAGTGCCGATACCAAGTCCTGACAGTGAGTGTCTTAGTATATATGTGTTGGGGTATCACATTTTCCATTATTTTGGAACTGTTCTGATGATGTGATTTTTCTAAATACATTTTGTTTGTATGATTTAATAAGGGTATAGTTGTTTTTGTTTTCGCTAAGCAACCAAGCATGAAAAATGATGTCACAACGCCCAGGTCTGCAAGAATAAAACCAAACTACACGTACTATTAATAAAAACGTGGATATCTAATATTTAGTGCGCACGACGCGTTTCTGGAATAATCTTCTTCAGGAGCGCTCATAATCAAAATAATTTTTAAAAAGTCTACGAGGGCAAGTAAACAAAATGGCCTAAATCAGATAGCCACAACCGTCTGTTTCCAATGCCACAGAGAGATTAACCTTCATTTTAATAAATTACCTTACTAGGAACTGTACACTTCAAACAACAATATGTTTGAAATCAATAGCTACATGGATTTAAGCAAGACCTGTGAGATCAAGTACTCATGGCTTATACAATTGTGATATGACATATTGTGTTCAGAAAAATCAAAAGCAATCATTCATCAGGTAAGTATGTATGCATGCACAAGGTTGATCTTACTTTGAAAATAGTAACTAAATTTCCACAAACAATTCGTTCGCCGTATTCTGTTTCTGTTCTTGGAAGATGATCAAAGGCGTCTGTCCACAGGTTGTCATACAAATTGTTAAACTGTTCACAAAGTTTCTGTGGACGATTTGGATCACTTAAATCTGTGATATCTGGATTACCCTCTGTCAACTTGGCTCCAGCTGCTTTGCTGAGACTAAAATATAATTCATGAAAAATTGTTCAACATATTTGCTGGATTGCAAAACATTAATTGCTATGTGTGTTTCCCTCTTATTGTATTCATCCTGTGCGTCCGTCAGTCCGTCAAAAATTAACTGTGCAACTTCTACTTCTACATTTTAAAAGAACATTCTTTAAAACTTTGCATTCTTCATTATTACCATATGCATCAATTCATATCAGTAACGCATTTTGATCGGACGGTGCTTGAAGGAGTTTTTGCTCATTTTGACTTCATCAAAATGCTAGAGCAGATTTTTTGTAAAAAAAAACCCACAGTACACAATAATTGAAATACCTAATTTTCATTGTTTCATACATTTACATATACACGTTTTACCAACTGATTTAAAGGACAACTCCACTAAATCAACTAGCAGAGTGTATTTAACTCTGCTATAATATATGAATGGCAAGGCTATTAATATTGTTTCGTTACAATAAAACAACTGAACAGATCAGCTGGAACTCACAATACCATACACCTCTCTTCTTATAACAAATCATGACGTAAATAGGTACAGTAGAAAAGCAGGGCTCGTTCAAGCTGATTTTACAAAAGAGGGGAATTGTCACAAAGGGTGTGTGATTTTATTGATGTACCCTGAGGTGAAAGCAATTAGTAATTTCCAATATCAATTTATTTAAAGACTAGACAAAAATTATACTGGAAACTACAAAATTATGTGTAATGTATGGTCACATACTTAGAATAAATCAGAATAAGTCCAAACAAAATTATGTTAAATGTATGGTCACATATTTGAATAAACCAGAATAAGTCAAAACAAAATTATGTTAAATATATGGTC
This sequence comes from Gigantidas platifrons, assembly GCA_002080005.1. Lineage (NCBI taxonomy): Eukaryota > Metazoa > Mollusca > Bivalvia > Mytilida > Modiolidae > Gigantidas > Gigantidas platifrons. Next base: position 517,730 of record MJUT01058386.1, on the reverse strand, counting down.
ACTATTTAGAATAAACCAGAATAAGTTCAACTAAATTTTGTTAAATGTATGTTCACATACTTAGAATAAACCAGAATAATTCAAAACAAAATTATGTTAAATGTATGGTCACTATTTAGAATAAACCAGAATAATTCAAAACAAAATTATGCTAAATATATGGTCACTATTTAGAATAAACCAGAATAAGTCAAAACAAAATTATGTTAAATATATGGTCACTATTTAGAATAAACCAGAATAAGTTCAACAAAATTATGTTAAATGTATGTTCACATACTTAGAATAAACCAGAATAATTCAAAACAAAATTATGTTAAATGTATGTTCACATACTTAGAATAAACCAGAATAATTCAAAACAAAATTATGTTAAATATATGGTCACTATTTAGAATAAACCAGAATAAGTCAAAGCAAAATTATGTTAAATATATGGTCACTATTTAGAATAAACCACAATAAGTTCAAACTACATTTTGTTAAATGTATGTTCACATACTTAGAATAAACCAGAATAAGTCAAAACAAAATTATGTTAAATGTATGGTCACTATTTAGAATAAACCAGAATAAGTCCAAACTAAAGAAGCATGTTTAAGGGATGGTCATATACCAGAATATGTCAAAACAAAATTATATCAATTGTATCATTAATGAATTTAAATTGTAATTGTCTTAAATGAAAAATACCGAGGATTCCAGATATTTTTACTTGAGACAATTTGTGTATCATATCTGATTGGTTAATATCCGTTATCATGTGTGTGAAGATGCTTCCAAAAACCCTTTTATAAAGTAGGTCTGGTTTTTGTAGACTAATACCTCATGTCTTAAGCTAGATTTTAAGTAAATTATTTGATAGTTTACAAGCTGTAACAAGGACACGTCTTTACCTTGTTCTTAACCGTTCTGTTTCTTGTCGTAACTCTATAGTTACAATCTGCAATTCTTGTATTTCTGTATTCTTAGCTTCCACCATTGTCTGTATTTCGGTAGACTTATCGGTTGGCTTCTTTTCTCTCTCCTTCTTCAACAGTTTTGTTAATTCATCTTTTTCTAGTGTTAGCTGTTCAATCATCTCCGTGTCTTTTTGTTTACTGAAATGTATTTGTTTTGGCTTTAACGCACAGTGTATAATTTAAATAGTTCAATATTATATACATTTGTTTTTCCTATGCTATCACATATGTCATTATTTGAGATATTTATATGTTAATAGAAGAAGATCAACTAGCAGAGTGTATTGAACTCTATTATAATATATGAATGGCAAGGCTATTAATATAATTTCGTTACAATAAAACAACAGAACAGATCAGCTGGAACTCAAAATACCATACAACTCCCTACACATGAAAATTCACGACGTAAATAGGTACTGTAGAAAAGCAGGGCCTCTTAAAGCTGATTTTACAAAAGAGGGGTTTTGTCACAAAGGGGGTATGATTTTATTGATATACCCTGAAGTGAAATCAATTAGTAATTTCCAATATCAATTTATTTAAAGACTAGACAACGAAGACGATTATACAGGAAACTACAAAATAATGTTAAATATATTGTCATACACTTAGAATGAACCCGAATAAATCAAAACAAAGTTATGATAAATGTATGATCACATATTTAGAATAAACCAGAACTTGAAATGTATAGTCACATATTTAGAATAAACCAGAATTAATCAAAGCAAAATTTTGTTTAATGTATGGTCCCATACTTTGAATAAACCAGAATAATTCAAAGCAAAATTATGTTAAATGTATATAAAATTATGCTTAATGTTCGGTCATATACTCAGAATATACCAGAATATATCAAAGCAAAATTATATCACTCATTGATTTAAATTGTAATTGTCTGCAATGAAAAACACCGAGGATTCCATCCATTTTCACTTCAGACAATTTGCTTATCGATATATATATCATGCCTTCTAATTGGTTAATATCCTTTATCATGTGGGTGATAATGCTTTTTATAAAATAGATCTGTTTTTGTAGACTAATATTTCATTTCTTAAACTAGATCTTATAGAGTAAGCTATTTGATAGTTTACAAGCTGTAACAAGGACACGTCTTAACCTTGTTCGTAACCATTCTGTTTCTTGTCGTAACTCTTGTAGTTCTTGTATTTCTTTATTCTTAGCATCCACCATGGTATGTATATCGGTATATTTGCCGGTTGGCTTCTTTTCTCTTTCCTCCTTCAACAGTTTTGATAATTCATCTGTTTTTCGTTGTAGCTCTCCAATCTTCTCCGTGTCTTTCTGTTTACTGAAATGTATTTGTATTGACTTTAAATAACGTCATGATGAGAAAGTTTAAACAGTGATTTGTCAACCATTCCACCAACATCAACATAAGCAATCTTTCTCATTGAACAAATAAATCAAAAACACGACATATGACATGAAGATCCAGGTTTTGTCTTGATACCGGGACAAAAAAATGTAGCGGGTTAAACCGGTTATTGGGATTCAACCCTCCTCTCATCATAGCTTGATCTCCAACGACAAACACTTAAGGAATATTTGAAATTGTTGAACAGGTTATACGATATAACCTGGGTTGGGTCAGTTTACGTTTAATAAACCGCGAAGCGGTTTATGAAAAGCGTAAACTGACCCAAACCAGGTTATGCAAGTATAACCTGCTCAACAATTTCAAATATTCCTTATAATTTATTTTTTACAATAAAAATTTAATGATTCCTCGATTTTAATTGCGATTATTTCATGTTACTATTTGAATTTGTCGTTAGCGGATGAACACGTTGGTGACGTCACTAATACCAACCCAGGTTATCGAGTATAACCAATGTTGCTTCAGGCGGATCAGCCAATCGGATTGCAGTATTCACATCAAGTTAAATTATATATGAATAAACGATTAATATCGCTTCCACTCAAAAAGACGACCAATCAAAGTAAAATCAGATCTTCGCATTTCTTTTTTGCTTTGCGGCATCGGCAAAAACATAAGAGCAAGTGTGGATATCTAATTGATTGAAAGATGATATACTATCACAAACATGAGTGGCCAAACAAACATTGGCGATGCAATAACAAGGACAATGAATGCTCGTAGTTAACTGACTAGAATATGTTGGTTAAACACCATCCTATTTAAAACATGCATATTATTTAATTAAATGAAGAAAAAGAATACCAAACCTTCATAAAAGTACCTAATCAATAAGAAAATCGTAGTAATAGAAGCGAAATTGATACCCCTAAAACACATATACATGAATGCCCAGTTTCCTGGATTGGTACAGGCACTTCCATTTAAATGTGACGGGGTTACACTAGTTTATCGGCCAAGATCTTATTAATGAAGTGATGAGGTCATTCAAGTGTTTTCTACATGCGAATACAATTTCAACTCTCACATATAGTTGGGCGAGTCGTGTTCTAAACTTTAACAAGGGCATCATAAGACATAATAGGGGATTAATGGTCGAAAAGTCAATACCATCTCGAGTTATATGAAAGCAAGAGATGGAATATTTTTCAACAAGTGTGGATATCCTTTAAAAACACTTTGAAAGATAATATGAGACGATTCTTAAAACAATCCTTAATATAATACATTGTAGGTTAGTACTCAGAAGACGTTGATGTATTAGAAAATCTGAGCACAAACAGCTAGGTCGACCGTAACGTACGGGTTGTGAAATATAAACCTCATACGTGGTAACTGGTGGTGTATCACTAACAAGGTGTGGGAAATTTATACTGGCAAAATTGAAGTTGTTGCTCTGGTAGAAATATAACAATTGGTGTCAAATCTGAGGTAAATGTCACGAAATGAGGCAATAGAAGTTGTTTCTGTTATCTTATTAGTGGAATCCTGCAAGAAAAGTTGGATTATTTACTGAAATGTTAGATTAAAGGTTTGAGCTTCTGTAATAAAATTGAAACAACCCATAAAATATCACTGTCTTGTTTTTAATAAGTTTTTTGCATAAACATTTCCTGATAGGAGGAGAGGATATATCGGCAACAAATTGGGAAACAGTTTGTTCCATCGGGGAATGGCGATGATTTGGTTGAAAAGTGCGCCTTTCCAACTCGACGAATAAAGAACTCTAAAATACTAATGACTTCATTTTCTTTGTGGCATCTTTTCTGTCGTGCATGATAATATAAGTTAATTCGTGACCTAAAAGGATATACTTGTAATGTTGCTTACCATATTAAAGTGAAATGTAGTGCGAATGATTTCTTTTAAATTTTCATGTGGAATAATAGTTTAAAGATGAGAAAAGTCAAATGTTTGAATAGATGAGAAATTAAACCGACACTTAAAATCAACAAACATATGTTTAATCTAACACACCCCTCTATCAGTTCTTGTAGTTTTACATTTAGCTGCTCAATAGCGGACTGACTGCCTGTAAGGGCTTCCTTCATAATTTTCCGAATTGCATCTAAATCATGCTCTGATGTTTTTCTTCCTTTTGGGAACTGGGTATTCTCATGTTTTGTACCACCATATTGTTGTCCATGTGCGACCTTTTCGGTTAATCCTGGTTTATTATCATCACTGTAAAATAATAAATGTGTAGATTATGACTTGATGTCAGCTTCATGGAGTACTATTGATGATACATAAATGATCGAATGACACTCTTAGTGAAGATTAATGCATTAATATGAAGACAAGTTTGAAGATAACAAAGGGGTAGTCAGAAGCCGTAAAGCGAAGGACAGTTCATTACCAAAAAAAAAAATAAAGGACAAAAGGACAAACAACGATCTATAAAACACTGCACAGAAAGCTAAAGATAGTGCACCATGAACCCCCTAAGAATCAGTGGGTGTGATTTCCGGAACGGATAAGCCGTTCCTGCTCCACAAGTAGCAGCCGTCGTCTTACTATTGTTACAAAGCCGTTGGTGAGTCATGAATGAGGAAAAGCCCGGATTAGGATTACGACAAACACTGCACATCTGCATATCCGTGGTAATGTATATAAACTTTATAACTAATACTAAGGGACAGAGGCTTGTTTACCCTACAGTGTATATTGTTCTTCATTTATAAAAATCGATGACAAATTCGTTCAAACAGTATCCATGCTTAACATTGCTACATTCATGTTTAATATTGATACATTCAAGGTTAATATTGATACATTCAAGATTAATATTGATACATTCAAGGTTAATATTGATACATTCAAGATTAATATTGATACATTCAAATGTAACATGGATACATTCAAATTTAATATGGATACATTCAAGATTAAAATCGATACATTCAAGATTAATATTGATACATTCAAGATTAATATTGATACATTCAAATTTAACATGGATACATTCAAGTTTAACATTGCTTTATTCAAGGTTAATATTGCTACATTCAATTTAACATGGATAATTCAAGTTTAATATTGTTACATTCAAGGTTAACATTGAAAAGCCCGGATTAGGATTACGACAAACAGAACATATCCGTGGTAATGTATATAAACTTTATAACTAATACTAAGGGACAGAGGCTTGTTTACCCTACAGTGTATATTGTTCTTCATTTATAATAATCGATGACAAATTTGTTCAAACAGTATCCATGCTTAACATTAATACATTCAAGGTTAACATTATTACATTCAAGGTTAACATTGTTACATTCAAGTTTAACATTAATACATTCAAGTTTAATATTGATACAATGACATAATAATAACAGAAAACAACGTTAATATCTTACCTGTTTTGGGAAACAGCTGCTAGGGTTAGGGTTAGTTCTGAAGTATTTATATCTGTACTGTTGACATTCCGTTGAGTCTAAGTGAATAAAGAAAGAGCAAGAAAAACTTAAAGATCCCAAAGGGGTAATCAGACTCCGTTAATCAAAGAACAGACAACTGATACTGATACATATTAGTTACCATTAAGCACATTACAAACTGACAAGACGGACAAATATAATGAAATATAATAAAAGAACGTAGCATACATTATATAGTCCCTTTACTCAATGACTTGTGTATGTATGTATGTATGTATGTATGCATGACTATGTTGGATGTCTAATTATGAACTGTGAAGGGTTGAGATTCCATTAACTGATTTAAACCTGTCACTTGCTTTGCAGTCATGTAAATGTCTTAATCTCAAGCGTAGATTGAATATGAATCAGACGTGGTGTGATAGTTGTGTAATAGTTGCTCGTTCTTAATATTTATGATATATCTACTTGATGCTTGATACGTTCTGTTCATTCTAAATTTAACATTTTTTTCACTGATATCCTCCCACAGAAACAGGATACAGAAACAGAATCTAGTTTCACCGCTGTGGAGTACAATATAAGTTTGACGACACTAAAAGAGTAACCAGAAGCCGTAAATCGAAGGACAGACAATACAATGATGAAAAAGAATTAAAGGACAATGATCTACAAAACACTACACAGAAACTGAAGAACGAACAACACGTACCCCACTATAAACCAGGGATGAACTCTCTGCTAGCTATAGGAGGTCATGTTCCTCGTCATTACTAGACAAATTGTAGAATACTGGGACACGTGATTTTTGTTATCTTTTCTAGTACTTCATTGCATCTCTAAACATACTGTTAATATTGGTAAAGCTACGAATAAAATATCTAATGGTCAACAAAAAGTGAGAAAATAACTCACCGTATTAACGGAAACAGTACTTATATGTGGCCCTTTATGTGCCATCTTGTTGTATCCTTACAATGAACCTAGAGAAAATAGATTAGATGATATATAAGAAAGACTCTTGAGACCTCAGTATTTGATAGATGGTGATACTTTTATCCGTTTTTTTAAGATACAAATACACAAACATACGTGACCTTAGTAGATTTTGGCTATCGTGGTAGGGCGCTTACAGTTTTATTGCTCTCAAAACTTTAAATTATTTGTCTTTCCAATCTTTAGATTTTGAACGTCACCTGATGAAGGTCATTTAAGACACGTGTCGTGCGCACTAAATTTGATATCTACGTTTTTATTAATTTTGATGACCTTTTATGAGATAAAATTAAAAAAGAAATAATCGTTCGCATTTGATGAGCAAATATGACATAAATAACAAAATCTGCGTTTACTCTCATTTTGCAACCCGTAGGACATAGCCACAGGACGTAGCCTTTCTACATGTGCGCTCATTTGTTGTCGGAGATGTATCAAATACATAAGTTGACTGGGTGTCTATAAATGTTCTCCTCCTTGGATAATGAACGTTCTGTGAACGTTAAAGAAACAAGTAACACCTATTAATGAACAAAGATATTGGTGAAAGTGAATATTGAAATGCACAATTGGTTTTTTTCCCGTTATATCTTCAATTATCTCTGGTAAGAAGAAAAAACTCCACTATGAGACAAAAAAAAAAGACAAATCTAACTTAATACCTACCAGGATGTTTATAATGGTTCTACAACTTCTATCATCATAGCAAAACCGGTTTATTTATTTTTATACAGTTCAAAATACCTGTACATTCGTCAATCGAGCGTGTCATATATGCATTGTAATTGCTATTACCTTTAAACATGAACATGTTAGGTTAGACAGCACATTAAATAAATGAATTTGTCAGATCATGTGTCATTCCTTCAGAATTTAAAATGAATACAATTATTTGTTATTATCTGAAATAGATACCTGTCCGCACAATCCAGTATAATACCAAATTTACCACTTAATGCAGTATTCAAGTAAAATTGGAAGTATAAGCCTGGTATTGATAATTGTATTTCTTGACGTTACAAAATATGTGTGTATGAAATATACTGTAAAGGGTTGACAATTGATATCATGCTAAGACAAAGCATGAATCTTCCTTTAAAACATTGAAGATAAGAGTTATTCCCCTTTGTACAACGGAAACGTCGTAGTTCTCTTCCATACATCTCAAGTATATATTATTTATTTATATACACTATACGTGAGATATTACTTCATACTTGTACTTCTTCAAGTTTAAAAATGTCGACATGTTTATTTGTTTTGCCGTCCTATTGATCTGTTTAATGTTCGGTTAAAGAATTCAGGTAGGCGATACAGGGTAAAGGTATGATATGAGATACGCGATACAAGGTTAAAATATGATATGAGGTAGGCTACTCAGGCTAAAGGTATGATATGAAGTAGGCTATACAGGGTAAAGGTATGATACGAGTTAAGCTATACAGGGTTAAAATATGATATGAGGTAGGCGATACAGGGCTAAGATATGATATGAGGTAGGCTATGCAGGGTAAGCGTATGATATTCAACAAGACCAAATATAGTTGAAGGTTAACATTATATTCGATGTTCATGCCACATTGACGGCGAGATATCTCTAATGCAATCATTATAAAGTATGTCCTTTCTCACATTCACTTTCAATCGCATCGGTGGTGTAGTGGTTAGGCGTGATCGCCTCGAGTGTGGTAGATCGTGGGTTCATCGGTCGTGTAATGGTTAGGCGTGATCGCCTCGAGTGTGGTAGATCGTGGGTTCATCGGTCGTGTAGTGGTTAGCGTGATCGCCTCGAGTGTGGTAGATCGTGGGTTCATCGGTGGTGTAGTGGTTAGGCGTGATCGCTTCGAGTGTGGTAGATCGTGGGTTCATCGGTGGTGTAATGGTTAGCGTGATCGCCTCAAGTGTGGTAGATCGTGTGTTCATCGGTGGTGTAGTGGTTAGGCGTGATCGCCTCGAGTGTGGTAGATCGTGGGTTCATCGGT
>MJUT01058386.1:486432-498663 GCA_002080005.1 Gigantidas platifrons | reverse complement strand
AAAAACAACACAAAGACCACAACACAGAGACACTGGCAACATTAGCCACACAAGACACACGATGAAGACAAACAAAACAAAGACCACAACACAGAGACATTGGCAACATTAGCCACACAAGACACATGATGAAGACAAACAAAACAAAGACCACAACACAGAGACACTGGCAACATTAGCCACACAAGACACATGATGAAGACAAACAAAACAAATACCACAACACAGAGACACTGGCAACATTAGCCACACAAGACACATGATGAAGACAATACAAAACAAAGACCACAACACAGAGACACTGGCAACATTAGCCACACAAGACACATGAAGAAGACAAACAAAACAAAGACCACAACACAGAGACACTGGCAACATTAGCCACACAAAACACATGATGTAAACAAACAAAACAAAGACCACAACACAGAGACACTGGCAACATTAGCCACACAAGACACAGGACGAAGATAAACAAAACAAAGACCACAACACAGAGACACTGACAACATTGGCCACACAAGACACATGAAGAAGACAATACAAAACAAAGACCACAACACAGAGACATTGGCAACATTGGCCACACAAGACACATGATGAAGACAAACAAAACAAAGACCACAACACAGAGACACTGGCAACATTGGCCACACAAGACACAGGATGAAGACAAACAAAACAAAGACCACAACACAGAGACACTGGCAACATTAGCCACACAAGACACATGATGAAGACAATACAAAACAAAGACCACAACACAGAGACACTGGCAACATTAGCCACACAAAACACATGATGTAGACAAACAAAACAAAGACCACAACACAGAAACACTGGTAACATTAGCCACACAAGACACAGGACGAAGATAAACAAAACAAAGACCACAACACAGAGACACTGACAACATTAGCCACACAAGACACAGGACGAAGATAAACAAAACAAAGACCACAACACAGAGACACTGGCAACATTGGCCACACAAGACACATGATGAAGACAATACAAAACAAAGACCACAACACAGAGATACTGGCAACATTAGCCACACAAGACACATGACGAAGACAATACAAAGCAAAGACCACAACAGAGAGACACTGGCAACATTAGCCACACAAGACACATGATGAAGACAAACAAAACAAAGACCACAACACAGAAACACTGGCAACATTAGCCACACAAGACACAGGACGAAGATAAACAAAGCAAAGACCACAACACAGAGACACTGGCAACATTGGCCACACAAGACACATGATGAAGACAATACAAAACAAAGACCACAACACAGAGACACTGGCAACGTTAGCCACACAAGACACATGATGAAGACAATACAAAACAAAGACCACAATACAGAGACACTGGCAACATTAGCCACACAAGACACATGATGAAGACAATACAAAACAAAGACCACAACAGAGAGACACTGGCAACATTAGCCACACAAGACACGTGATGAAGACAAACAAAACAAAGACCACAACACAGAGACACTGGCAACATTAGCCACACAAGACACATGATGTAGACAAACAAAACAAAGACCACAACACAGAGACACTGGCAACATTAGCCACACAAGACACAGGACGAAGATAAACAAAACAAAGACCACAACACAGAGACACTGGCAACATTAGCCACACAAGACACATGATGAAGACAATATGTAACATGTCCAGTTTAGTTTGCACTCATTTGCACTTAGTATCATTTGAATGTTTGATTACTATCTAACGTTAAATGGACAGTACTTCAGCCATTTTCATGAGGAGAACTATAAAAGTGTAAAATACAGTATACAATGTACAACGTATGCACGATTTTGTCATACCCTAACAATGGGATTGGTACACATATAATATTAAAGTGATATAACCTTCGTTTTGTAGGTCGATTCAATTATTTGGTAATCGGATACAGCCTCCTCTATTTTGTTTTTCATGTCAGTAAATTTTCCCTTTTCTGCAAGCTTTATGAGATCACGAATGCCTTTTACCTGTAAGATAAACGATGTAAGATCTATTATGATAGCAGACATAGTAACATAATGATAACAATAAACGATGTAAGATCTATTATTATAGCAGACATGGTAACATAATGATAACAATAAACGTATCTATATATCCAACAATTTCTGAGATAATGTTTATGGTTTAATAGATATATTTACTACGGAAAGTTACAGTTCGTAAATAATGACATTATTGATAAGACTACGGTTCTCCTCCATCAGGCATAGTTGACATTTGTCGATTTTAGCTATCCTGTTTAGGTCCTTTGAATTTATTGCTCCCAAAACTTTAATTATTTGGCTTTCCAAGCTTTCCATCAAGTGTCTGTCTCACAGAAAACCATGCAATATCCAAAAAATGTAGCAAAGCTAATTTCAGTAAGAAAAAAAGTTATACATTTTCTAAATATTTGATGTCTAGTATTTTAAAATATATCATACATATTTCCTATACATTTTTATTTTTGCTGTAGAATGAGGATTTTCATTTAAGCCCTTAACCGTTGCAAAAATTCTTAAAAATTGTTAAAAACGTCACTATTTTGACGGTTTATTGTTGTTAATACATATCTTAGAAGTAAAAAATCCCATTGTTTCCTCAAAGTATAATGCTTAAAGACAATGATCACCATAAACAATTTTTGAGAAAAAAAAACTTTGTAAATTTGTAAGGCTATCACAAAATATGCTATATAGACACATTTTCAAAATCAGTAAAATGCCTTAATTTTGATGCACAATATTGGAGTTGGGGGAGATTTCTTTGACTTGAAATGAACATTTTAAACAGACCAATCTCAAAACTAAAACATATAAAACATCTGCCTTTGGGAAATAATTTGAAAAAAGTTCTTGCACCCAAAAGTATGGTCATGGGTGCAATTTTAGCTTAAAAGGCATTGTTTAAAATATATGCAAATTTTTGCAATAAACTATTAGTGATTCTTATTAAAGGAATGAATTTTTCGGAAGTCTTCACTTCTAAGATGATAAAATTGGAAATGACAGCCTCCAGTGGATAAACAACACCGTGTTATTTTTCTAACTTTTGCAACTTGCCATGCAGTTCAAGCATCATACCTAGATTCCAATGTAAAGCTGATGCAGCTTTCCACATCGCTGGCCTGAAATGATCTGAAAACATAGACGGAAAGGCACTGCCAGAGGCCCTCCTTATCTTGTACATATGTTATATAGCAGAATTGTCACCATCGACAACGATTAATTGACTCTAAAGATATGCCAGAAACATAGAGAATACGTTGGGACTAGATGGAGGAGAGGCAATGTTCTATGTGCATATTCAAAGCACAACAATGGAAAGTCTAGATCTAGAGAGGACCATGGAGCAAGTCCTTCCTTAATTTATGCAAAGAGACTAAGAGTATTACCTGAAAGCAAGACAAACTATTCAAGTAGGTTCTGGTAAGCTAAATACATAAAAAGTTATTGCTAGAAGACCATTCAGTGAACAGACTAACTATTCAACTTGAGGAAAGAGGGCTATGTTTTTTTACAAATACTAAACAAATATTTTGGTGTAGGAGGTGAAGAAAAAAAATAATATTCTGATTCATGCAATAATGATAATTAGAAGAAAAAAAAATTGTTGCACGGCATCAATTATTTTTAACTCCAGGGTTAAAAGTTTAAAACCATCCTCCCTGATATATAAGTTAAATGTTTGATCCCTTAGATTGATCCTTTAGAATTTTAACCCTAAAAACAATGGGTTATTTGGGGGAAAACAAATTGTCTATTTTTTAATAAAGGACATGGTAGCTTTAGATGAAAAATTAAGCAACAGATATTTTTCATTAAACACTTTAAGAGTATGAAATAGAAAATCGGGGTCAATTTTTTTAGAAAATGTGTTTTTCCTCTACATATCATCCCCCATTATAAAATATGAAATTTCAATAAGTATGAAACACCTCATACAAACTAAAAAGAATTTACTTATTTTATCTAATTTATCACCAATAAATCGTATTAGATCATTTTGAAAACAAAGTTTTAATTAAATCCCCCCCCCCCCACCACCCCCCAAACCACAATGTACCTTAATCTTATATCTTCATTAAGCTCTTTTTTATACCTCTGGAATACTATACATAACTTCTGTATTGATATTTTGGTACTTATTGAGCATTAACACTGCTCTACTGTTTCTCCTATTCACCATGTCCATTTTCGGATAAGTGCACATGTACTTAGCTTTTGCCCTTATTTTCACCATTTTATCTTAATTTGCCGAAGGTGGATTTTTTTATATGTTTTTGTATGAAAACAAAGTTATTTAAGGAATAATTTAATTTGATTTTAATATTGCAATCTGATTGGCTAATCCGCCTTGGGAAATTTTGGCTATACTCGATAACCTGGGTTGGTATTGTGACGTCACCAACGTGTTCATCCGCCAACGACAAATTCAAATAGTCACATGAAATAATCGTAATTAAAATCGAGGAATCATTAAATTTTGTTGTAAAAATTAAATTATAAGGAATATTAAACAATTACTGCCTTCAATGGATGTAAACATCTAGAATTGTTAACCTGAAGGGGGTTGTTTTCTCGAGGGCTTTAACCCGAGGGAAACAACCCCTTGAGGGTTAACAATTCTGATGTTTACAATCCATTGAAGGCAATAACTGTTTTATTATACCGAACAACAGACCAAGGATTGGGCATTTAAATAAATACATGTAGAAGTAAAAGAGTTAGCGACTGCCATCCTGCTGGTCCGACCAAATTGTAAACAAACAGACGACAATGTCACTTCCGGAAAGAGTTGTTTCCCTTTTGAGGCACGCAATGGGTTGTTTACCGGGGAACAATAGGGTTGTTACCCGGTAAACAACTAGTTGTTTCCCGTTTGTGTTAATTTTCACAAAACATTAAAATTGTTTCAGGTCATGTGATTTAATTTAAGCCAATGAGAAGTTAGCGAGGTATAATAATACTAATTAATAAGTGTCATTGATTTTGCGTTGAACCTATTTTAAAATCATTGTAACTTCATATCATGTAACAAATTAGATATATCAAGGGGAACAACTCTATTGCCGATTTTGGCTATCTTGTTTATGACATTAAACAATTATTGCCTTCAATGGATGTAAACATGGGGTTGTTTTCTCGAGGGCTTTAGCCCGAGGGAAACAACCCCTTGAGGGTTAACAATTCTGATGTTTACAATCCATTGAAGGCAATAACTGTTTTATTATACCGAACAACAGACCAAGGATTGGGCATTTGAATAAATACATGTAGAAGTAGAAGAGTTGGCGACTGCCATCCTGCTGGTCCGACCAAATTGTAAACAAACAGACGACAATGTCACTTCCGGAAAGAGTTGTTTCCCTTTTGAGGCATGCAATGGGTTGTTTACCGGGGAACAATAGGGTTGTTACCCGGTAAACAATAGGGTTGTTACCCGGTAAACAACTAGTTGTTTCCCGTTTGTGTTAATTTTCACAAAACATTAAAATTGTTTCAGGTCATGTGATTTAATTAAAGCCAATGAGAAGTTAGTGAGGTATAATAATACTAATCAATAAGTGTCATTGATTTTGCGTTGAACCTATTTTAAAATCATTGTAACTTCGTATCATGTAACAAATTAGATATATCAAGGGGAACAACTCTATTGCCGATTTTTGCTATCTTGTTTATGACATTAAACAATTATTGCCTTCAATGGATGTAAACATGTGGTTGTTTTCTCGAGGGCTTTAGCCCGAGGGAAACAACCCCTTGAGGGTTAACAATTCTGATGTTTACAATCCATTGAAGGCAATAACTGTTTTATTATACCGAACAACAGACCAAGGATTGGGCATCTGAATAAATACATGTAGAAGTAGAAGAGTTGGCGACTGCCATCCTGCTGGTCCGACCAAATTGTAAACAAACAGACGACAATGTCACTTCCGGAAAGAGTTGTTTCCCTTTTGAGGCACGCAATGGGTTGTTTACCGGGGAACAATAGGGTTGTTACCCGGTAAACAACTAGTTGTTTCCCGTTTGTGTTAATTTTCACAAAACATTAAAATTGTTTCAGGTCATTTGATTTAATTTAAGCCAATGAGAAGTTAGTGAGGTATAATAATTGAAATTGTTGAACAGGTTATACTTGCATAATTTGGTTTGGGTCAGTTTACGCTTTTCATAAACCGCTTCGCGGTTTATTCAGCGTAAACTGACCCAAACCAGGTTATATCGTATAACCTGTTCAACAATTTGAAATATTCCTTAAATATTTGAAATTGAATTGAGCGAAGCGGTTTATGAAAAGCGTAAACTGACCCAAACCAGGTTATGCAAGTATAACCTGTTCAACAATTTCAAATATTCCTTATAATTTAATTTTCACAACAAAATTTAATGATTCCTCGATTTTAATTACGATTATTTCATGTGATTATTTGAATTTGTCGTTGGTGGATGAACATGTTGGTGGCGTCACAATACCAACCCAGGTTATCTAGTATGACCAAAATTTTCTCCAGGCGGATTAGCCAATCAGATTGAAATATTCAAATCAAATCAAATTAAATTATATTGAAATAAATTAGGGATAGTTTTATTTTCTCCCCCAAGGGAGATATTTCCTGTTATATATGTACATTTTTTGCATAAAATGCCATTTACTGATTTATGGATATATTAAAGTGCAGCCTGTAAAAAATCCATGGGACTAAATATTGAGTATAGTTTGTTAAATGGTACAGTGAAAGTTGATTAATCCTGGATACTACTATATGAGACATACGCATGTTATACTATATAAGATATGTTGGAGGTTGAAATATCGTAAGATTCATTGTTTTTGGCTTCATTGTATATTGAAATAAACAAAAACAAAAACAAAAAAAAAACCTAATAATTCAGTCAAACAATAAAATTTGAATAAACTATTTTGTGTGTTTCATGTACAAGATTTCATAAGTTTTTGAAATTATCACTATGTTACGAGTTTGCATGTTCTTCTGTGATACAGGCACTTAAAACACAACAAGCAACATCATATTATAAATAAGTTCATTTTAAAAGAACATACCCGATGTAGGTTATTCCAGAAACGCGTCGTGCGCACTAAATTAGATATCTACGTTTTTATTAAACAACTATCAACCGCATCGGTGTTGTAATCGTGGTCTACTCTGGTGTCCGCAGCATTGAGGAGTAACAGAAGGGATTGGTTTTCTCGAAATCAGGATAATGTGTCCGAGTGGAGCGACATATCTACCCGAGAACTGTTGTAATAGTGAGCTTTTACTATGAAAATCCAACTCAGCGCCTTTGTGTAGTACAAAGTGGACATCATAATCCTCATCTCATCGAAATATACACTCGACATGATATAGCTGTAAATAAATTATCATTTGGCGTTAAACAACAAGTATCGTTCACTCATTTCACAATTATCCTCCGCACTAAAATGGATCTCTACGTTTTTACTGTCAGAGATAAGAATAAATAGACGTAAGCATTATACCTACATTCAGTTCGTCTATCAATTTAACATTATTGATTATATCATCAACTGCTTCAGAGGCTCTTTTAGCTTCCCCAGGGGTCGGATATGCAGAATATTTTTGTACATCATGGATAAATCTGTCAAGCACGGAGAAGGCCAATTTCACCTAAAATTATGGAATATCAAACAAATTTCAGACTGAAAAGATGAAAACTCAGTTCAAATAGAAAATTTATTTCAGTATTTGGCACAACATAAACTATAGAACAACTCGCACAAATAAACCAGTAAAAAAGAATGCATAATATAATGTATCTTTTCCTCGGTTCTGCTGACTCCGTCAAAGTAGTACTGTCTTTTCAAACGAGTTTGGTATTTGTAGAGTAAATATGTATAAGATGTCAGTTTTTGTAAATTCAGTGAAGTCAAAATGTAGTATTGAACTTCAGTGACTTTGTAAAGGATAATTATATCGTTGTATTTGCAGGATCTTATGTGATGTATGAAAGTTATTTCTGAATTTTATATCTCTATAAACTACATTGTATGACGCTATTGCCGATAAAATTATACAGACTTTAACAGTCATGCTATTTAACCTATTGGTACAATTCTTTTAAGAAAGGAAAATAACATCATGTGGTGACTTTCGTGCTTAAGAAACTCAAACAATTGTTTATATTATTAATTAGAATAAATTAAATAACATGACGGTTACCACTACTGGAGCAGGAGCTGCCTCCCCTTCCGGAGCACCTGAGTTCACCCCCGGTTTTTAGTGGGGTTCGTGTTACTCGATCTCTAGTTTTATATGTATGTTTTGTTGATCGTTGTTTTTCCTTTTTGTACTTTTTCCTTTTGGCCATTGTGTTGTCTGTTCTTCTTCGATGTACGGATTCTGATTACCACTCTGGTATCTTCAAACTCTTCTTAATACAACTGATATAATAAACACTTAGATATCAACTATGTATCACAGTATAAATAAATAAATGTATAGCTAAGCATATATACCTATCTTATTTTCCGTTATACACACTATATCATATTGAGTGGGTATATTCCTTAACAGGTGAATACAATATAAAAAAAGAGAAATGAAAAAATTTATATTTACGTATTTACTTGATATACTACATCTACTGTTTTAATGAATATAACAAAATAAATACTGTAATATATAAGTTCTTACCTTAGACATTTTAAATGTTGTTCTTCTAATCTCAAATATCATCTGATCTCAAATACCATCTGATCATCAAGAAATATTAATTAAATGTATCTTTATCTTTGGTCAGCGATGTATTAATGTTTTTATAATCAACTTATTGTAACTTTATTGTGACGTCAGACTATTGTCGGTATATGATAGAGGAGAACAGTTAGACAATAATCATACATTGTCAGCAAATGGACGAACTGTAGAAACAGGAAGAAAAAAACGAGAATTTCCCCACAATGTACGTATATTGTGATTTAATTACGATTTCGTGGAAATATGATACAAAATGGCGGAAACCTTTGACTTTGACTGTACATGATTAGGCTTAGTCATGAACACGCGTAGTCCGTACTTCGTTTTTACTAGACATTTTTACTATTCATCGTCGAAACCGAAACCGAAACCGAAACCGAATCCGAAACCGAAACCGAAACCATCCCATGAAGAATAAGAAATGTTTTTCATTGCTCTTTGTTTGTTTTATTATTATTGAAAGCACTAGATTGACTGGTTCAGCTATCCAGCTAACTTTTTGCACTCTTTGCAATGCATGTTGTTTATGCATAAAAGGTAAGTAGAATATGTAGTTGAACCAGAATATTTTATTTTTTGTATTGAATAATAGAATACAAAATTACTCTGCAATGTGGTTGTAAGATTTGTCTGTGAAGAGGTAAACCTGAAAACAAGCAATATATACATGATTTGTTTGTGGGGAACCTTTATATTTGAACATGAATATAGACAATATTAGACTTAATGTATACAAGACAACATTGTTTTATAATCTATATATTGCAAAGATCGCAAATTAGCAATAATTTATGATTTTGTGCGTACCTGTAAGTATGTAGCTTTTGAATATTTTAGGGTACCTTTTGCCTTCAATGTGTAATGCAAGCAAATGTATGTTATTCTATATAAATGAAAGACATACAATTGTGTGAAAGTTTTTAATTTGAATCGGTACTGGAGTCCGAACTAAAGATTTTTTTTCAGTTTTGGTAACATGGCTTTCAACAACTGGTTATACATCAACATATTTTCTCTCTCAACTTCTTTGTTCCGCCTTTTCCTTTTCTTGTCTTTCTTTTCCTCTTTCTTCTTCTTTGCAATTGATTATTGTTTCCTCTCAGGGGATCTAGCCTTTCGTTTCCTCATTGCTGTTCTGGAGGTGGAAGGTTCATCCGAGTCACTTAAAACACCTGGATAAATTGAAATGATGAACTTTATACATTAGCAAAATGGTAATATGTGAGGATATTTAAAGCACAATAGAATATTTAAGTTCACATGCACAACATTTTTAAGCATGCGATTCACACTGTGGTATGGGATATTAGCAAAAACAGCCAAATGTATGTATTTTCAGGTACTTTACGAGACAGAGATAACTTCATATTTCTAGGATATTATTATTTGTTATGACTTTGTCCCTTTGATATTTACATCACATCTCCTTTTATACTTTTGCAAATGTAAAGAATTATTTACCTGGTGACTCAGTCTAATGCGTCGTCGTCATCTAGATGTTCTTGTGTATGATTATCCTCACCTGCAATTACATATACATGTACTTATTCAATTGATTCTGTTTTTATTTTTGTAATAAAGTATCGATAAGGACGATAAAAAAGAATAACACTTATGATACCAAACAAATATGTGAATATAACACTATACTGGAAATGAATTGGGACGTGTGTGTAGACAAGTCAACAATTGCTACATGTATATAAGTGATGATTATAGAATAGAGGGGACGTGAGGCCAATATTATGTTATAGATTTACCCCATGACCATGTAACTTGTGTATTATACCTATCAATTATTTTCTTGTTAGAGTTTGGCAGAGATTTTATAAGAATTGAGTACCGATTTTTGTAGTTTTATTGGCGTGTAAAAGCGTTGACCGTAGCAACTTTTTGGAACCCTATGAAACTACAAAAATCAATATTGAATACTTATAATTACATTTTTACGATTTATAATAAAAAAAATTATGAGTTAAATTTCAAAATACATCGATTTTAGGGTCAAATTCATAGGCCGTCATGGTAGTACCGTGGGCAGTACCCCAGGAAACACATGACGTAATTCGGTTGTTTCGAATCATGTCAATTCCGACCACGTTCCGTATTTTTCGTGTCTTGACGTCTGAACAAAAAGGCAGGCGACTTCCGGTGTTTACGCTATTACTGTGACAACGTCAGCATATCATAGTCGTAGATGCGGTAGATTATAAGTAATTGTAATATGGAGACGACAAGGAAACCGCTGAATAAATACCGGTGTTCGGTACCCCACTATCTGTCTTATATAAGAAATATATACATAAAGGCAGACCGTTTTCCTTTCATGATGCTGACAGCCGCAAATAAAGAAATAAAACAAATTTAATTTTAAAGAATTATCTGTCTCTGCGTTAGTCTTTTATACAAATAAAATAATTTAATTGATATCTGTCTTTTACAGAAAATGTTAAGATATTTTTAACTTGAGAATCGAACGTTAAAACGGCACATATCGATTGGAGTTTTTGTTGTGTAACATTGACACCGGAAGCTCAGGACCAGCAGGTCCATCGAAATCACGTGATCTGGCAGACGAAAATAACAAAATTTTGATGGAATGCAAATGATTCGAAACAACCGAATTCGGTTGTTTCGAATCATGTCAATTCCGACCACGTTCCGTCTTTTTCGTGTCTTGACGTCTGACCAAATGGAGAACATTCACCCCTTTTCCCAACAGGTGGCGTCACTGTACCAACGGTGGTTACGAAAACGTTTGTTTTCAGATAAACGCTTGTAACCAATGTAATCAAATGGCAATATCATTACCTACATGGTGTCCTTGATCTGAAAACGTTACGTAATATGACGGCGTGCACGGCATATAGAAAGGACGGAAGTGATCATAAAAGATTTTAATATGATATCTCCTATACCCTTTTTCTAGTTTATTTCACATTGACCGGTAATAATCATAGGACCCAATGGCAATGTCAATGTAAAATTGCACACGTGTGTTTTTTTGTTGTTTTTTTTTACTTCATTTGGGTTTAATGTAAACTTGCACACGCGTTTTTCAGACTTAAGTGAACCACGTTGAAAATTATACACATGTTTTTTTCACACTGTATATGGTCTAACCATGTAAAATTGCATACTCGCTTTTGCATCAAATGTTTGAAGATCATCCCCACTGAAGCGCAAGGGCAGGCAAATGCAATACAGTGACCAAAAGAAAAAGGACAATCATTGCTATACAAAACACTACACAGAAAACTATCTTTTATCCCAGTCAGATTTTTTCACAGAAACAAAAATCAGATTTGAATTTTTGGACATAAGAAAATCAGTAATTTGTCTCCAAATTTTTATAATAGATTTCTCGTTGAGAACTGCAGGGCCGGATATCTTTCAACTCAATTTATTTTGTTTCTTTAAAATTTCACCACATATTTTTTTTTCAGAAAAAAA
>MJUT01058386.1:459056-473403 GCA_002080005.1 Gigantidas platifrons | reverse complement strand
GTATAGACCTGACCAGAGTGGGACAACACTATAGTATAGACCTGACCAGAGTGGGACAACACTGTAGTATAGACCTGACCAGAGTGGGACAACACTGTAGTATAAGACCCATAATCTTGATACCTTTTTTTTCTATTTCATATGTGGTCTGATAGCAGTAGCAATCCCAGACAAAGCACAAAATGTTGTATAAAGTGACCAAAGAACTTAGATCGTTGTTAAAGTCTACATTCAATGTAGAACTAGGTGAACTCGCTGATTGATAATGACAAAGAGGTTTATCTACATTCAATGTAGAACTAGGTGAACTCGCTGATTGATAATGACAAAGAGGTTTATCTACATTCAATGTAGAACTAGGTGAACTCGCTGATTGATAATGACAAAGAGGTTTGTCTACATTCAATGTAGAACTAGGTGAACTCGCTGATTGATAATGACAAAGAGGTTTGTCTACATTCAATGTAGAACTAGGTGAACTCGCTGATTGATAATGACAAAGAGGTTTTGAGTTTCAACACCTTCAGAAATATCTTAGTTTTAATTTGATTTGATTTATTGTGCATAACGTCACTTTCAGCAATATTTCAGCCATATCATGGCGACCAGTTTTAGTGGGGGAAGAAGCCGAATAGAACCACTGACCATGGGCAAGCAACTGGTAAACTTTATCACTTGCGACTGCATGTCGAGTGCACCCTTTTTGTAATTTACAAAGCCGGGTGCGAATCCACGCCGTATATTTTAGTTTTATTTATGATGGGCATCAATTATATTGGCAGAGTAACCGAAGGAAACCAACGACGTGCTGTATATTATCGACAAAAATAGTAAGACATACAGTCTCGCTATAGATGGACACGAAACATGCACTTTCTGCATGTGAAGATGTAAATCCAAGTACATGTACCATACGATCGTGACAACGACAGTCCCTTTTGAGATTTAACTGGACTACTGGAAAACACACAAGTAAGCGAAAAGAATGATCACATCATTTTAGCGGATACAAATAACATGAAGCTACAATATAACACATTACTCATTCCAAATCTGTTTTGTATCACGTGATATTATATCGACAACATTTTGTGACACCAATGTCTTGTACAATGTTTCATTTCACATTATGATATATAGTAAAACAATATAAGTGTAGGAAAACTAATAGGATAAAAAACCATGTTTTAATGAAGTGCCTATGACAAGCCAGAAAAGTGTGCATTTATTGTTAATGTGTGTTGAAGGTGTCGAGCTAAACCCTACTTTTACGAATTCTTGCGATAGTTTATTTGGAACTGTGTCTACAGTGTGATCATTTTTATTTTTCACTTTAATAACGAAAATGATAAATATCGTTATCATTATTACCCTAGATTGTATGTTGAACATTCTCTCCAAACACCAAAGTTGGCGAGCTCTATACTATCTGGTTTATTCAGCACTGATATGACGCCTTCTTTCTGACAATAAGATGAGATACAGAGAATATACAAAATTAATAAATACCAGATACATATAATGCATCAATGACGTATTATTATATACACACGAGTCGTATTTTTGTAATAATATATATCTCTTTAATATTACATGGCATAACGTACACAGTAGTAACTATAAACCACTATCTCTTAATAACATAGGTCAGCTTAGAGATCTCTTAATAACATATGTCAGCTTAGAGATCTCTTAATAACATAGGTCAGCTTAGAGATCCCTTAATAACATAGGTGAGCTTAGAGATCCCTTAATAACATAGGTGAGCTTAGAGATCCCTTAATAACATAGGTAAGCTTAGAGATCCCTTAAGCAATTGATATATTAAACAACAGCGACTTATGTTTTGAAAATACCTGAAATTGTATAAACAATACTAGGTTGGTGGTATTATCAAGAACTAACCGTTTACCAAAATAAGTTCATACTTGGAAGTTCTTATCTGTTTTCTGACTAACGACAAGTTTAGAAATTTAGCAAGATTATCAATACCTTGAAAATTAAAGGCTTGTCGGTACCGATTTGATACAGGAAGATTGCAATGACGACACATGTGCGCACTAAGCAACATGAACAAGCCATTGAATGTTCAAATGATGGTCTGCAGTCATGGTAAATGTATTTTGGAAAATTTTTAATTCGGCAAATTGTATAAAAATGTGATGCTAATCCTATATAAAGACAAGTTGTGTATATTCAATAATAAACAAATCGCATGTTGATATTTTTAACATTCAACTAAACAACATTTCCTTTGTAGGGTTGTGACACTTGGTATTCTGGTCTACAGAGACTTTTTAAAATATTTGATAACAATACAGGAATTCACAACATGCTTAAATATAAGCATACTACATTTAACAGAAAAATTAAAGTTTATACAAAAGCCTTTTATAAAAAATAAATGGTATGTTAAAAGAAATAAACTTCTAGATGAAAACGGCAAATTGTGAACCTATCTAAAACTCAAATGCAATTTTGGATTCGAAAATTATCTTCATATTTTATCAGATTTTAATCAAAGAAAATCTTTCACTAAATTTAGAATCAGTAACCATAAATTAAAGATTGAAACTGGCAGATATTCAAAATCTATAACATCTTTAGAGAATCGCATTTGTGAAAAATGTTTTTAGATGAAATAGAATCCGAAGAACACCTTCTATTAAAATGTTCCTTTTACATTACTTCTAGGCGCAAGCTTCTTGAAATAATTAAGAATAACATTATTTATTCTAACTTTGAAAAATTATCATTTGGGGATAAATTTATATGGCTTTTAAACTCAGAAAGTAAAAATATTTTAATAAGCATGTGTGATTTCCTGTTAAAAGGTCACGGTTTCGGATAGTTGGTATCTCATATTATAATATTGTCTATTATAACACTACAGTCACGTCTCTCATTCTTGTATTTACAATTTATTTGATATTTTATGCAATCACCTTATGTTATTATGTTTATATGCCCCTTCGTGGGCCCTTTAATTTGGACCAATAAAATCTTATCTGTAAACACGTGTTTCGTTCAGAGTCTTCCATTGGATCAAAATGGAAACGTGCATATACTATTGGTCCTTCTCCTAAGCCTTAGAGCGAATTAAATAGCAAAGTACCTTTAGATATTTACACTCAGCTGCATCCAGTTCCATACAGACAGATAGTACAATTGTCTTGACATTTTTCCAGTTTCGTATTCGTGCAAAATTTAAAAGTTCTCGCAGCAGTTTCGTCTGTAATGAGATTAATGTTACTGTACAATTAAAGATAATAAGACTATGTACTACTACTTTAAGCAATTATTAGCAGAATGAATCAAGCATAATTCTATAGGAAACAACTGTACCATGTGTTGACATACCTGTTTGGTAGATACTACACTCTATTTATGTTGTAGACATGTAAACGTTTGATACCGGTCTAATTGTTGTATTAGTCCACAAATAAGAACACAATTTAAGTAATATATAACTCTCAAGTATTTATATTTTAACGTATTCAAATTTCAAAACTACTTATCCGTAAAAGGAACTCCGGGTATATAAATATGACATAGTTTATCTTCGGGTCGGGGTGTCAGATGCTATGAACGAATCAAGTACACAACTGTCTTTTAGGACAGGACAGATATAAGTATCAATGAGTATATTGCTTCTTGTACATAGAAAACAATTGGCAGCAACATAAGATGTCCAACAGTTTGAAAGTAAGGAGTAGTATGTTACAAGGTAACACTATCTGACTCTTTCAATTCTGTCATTTTTCCCTATGGTATTCTAAAACTATTGTCATATTACATCCTTTTCACCTACATTATTTATTGTTTGTAAACTTGTTCTCGTCACAAATATAGTTGAAATAATACTCACTGCCTGTTAGCCAATCAATCAATCAAGCAAGTAATCAATTAAGACAAGTAAGAGAACTTAACAACTGGCTGAACTGGTCAGCATTCATCAAGTGATGCATTGGCTACAGGAATAAAATTAACAGCCATCTTTTATTTATTGGTAATTCCTGGTTTCCTCTTTAAAAATATGCTTGTTTTGAAATCTGTATGTTCAATGCAACTTATATTACGTACATCATTTGTAATATCTTCACTGCTACACATAACAGTTAGATTGTCTAAACTGGAGATAGCTCCCTCTGTCTCACATTTGGTCGGATCACTGCTACACATAACAGTGAGATTGTCTAAACTGGAGATAGCTCCCTCTGTCTCAGATTTGGTCGGATCACTGCTACACATAACAGTTAGATTGTCTAAACTGGAGATAGCTCCCTCTGTCTCAGATTTGGTCGGATCACTGCTACACATAACAGTGAGATTGTCTAAACTGGAGATAGCTCCCTCTGTCTCACATTTGGTCGGATACATTCTGTGTTTATTTTTGTTATCTAAAAGCATCCTGCATTTCTGGATATACTTCTCCAAATGTTCAAATTCTAATTCAATCTGCAAATAAATGTATGACCTTTGTGGTAATGATGAATAGCTAGGTATATAATGTACTATGCATGACGCATTTCTGGAACAACATCTACAAAGTTGAAAGACTGGACAACCACATAAATGAAAAGTTTGTTGTTTTCTTTTTTTTTGGAACAAGAAGAAAAGGGTGTCTAAACAAGGTAATCAAACTCGATCAAGTTTTGTATATTTATGAGGGAGATCCACCTTAGTTAAAATAATAATACTCACATAATAATATTAAATTAAATAGGAAATATACATTTCAGTAATAAATATATCTCATAAATTATTATTTATTTTTTTACTGGGAAAACGCAGACGGATTATATTATGTCGTTTTGATAATTCTGCTACATAAGCGGCTATGTCGTATTGAATCAGAACCCTAATTATTATCTGAAAAATTTCAACTACAAATGGCAAAACTGATTAACCTCGGTTCAATTAATTAATCGATGACTGTGTAATAATTTTTTTTTCAATTTAATCTGTGACTGAATTGTTGTTGAGATAGATCGACGACAAGATGCACTAGTCACTTAATTAATGAATCCATATGTGCAACCAATCTCGCTAGACATGGCGATTGCAAATGATGATTCTTTCTAAAAAAAAAAAAAAAAAAGCAAAGACAGACGTAAAGGAATAACACATTGGTATCTTTGCTTGCGATGGTAGGTGGAACGTATTCGTTGATGAGGATCTCTTACAATACAAGCTGTGAATCTTACGTTAACTTCGAGATAATTTTAAATCATATACATTTGTGTTCACAAGTTAAGGAAATGAGGAATTATTGATATAACACCAGCTACCTGTTGTATCCATGTACTTTCTCTTTCTAGTCCACTTGGGTTTTCAGATCTGTCCTCCATATTTTGTAGATGATCTGCCATTGGTATAACTCGAATAATACTGCGCCCTCTATCGGCACTATCGCTGGACGAGGGCTTGAACGCTCTTAATGGTAAAAATCCGTCAGCTGCTATCTGGTTCAGACAACCAATCAAATGTCCGATATTAGCGCGTATGCGCATTGGTGACTTCCTTTACTTCCGTTTGTAAATATTGACAAAACAAACACGGAGAAAGATTGTGCACGTGCTTTTGCATATTTAGAAAACAAATACACCTTTATTCTCATAATTATGATTTAAATTGCCATAGATTCACAAATCTTTAAAGATTTAAATAAATAAAACACTGTGTAATCATTTTTTGAAGTTTTTATGTTTTAATCTAAATTTGCTAAAATGTCACAATACACATCTAACATGTATGTGGGACTATAAAAGTGATTTTTTATGATTATTGTTAGCTCGTGGCACGGAATTACTACCCCTTTCTGATTACTTGTTTATTTTCAATAAAATTTCTTTATTATTTCATCTCTTTTTCCTGAATTTATTGTGGATAATAGGGTCGACACACGTAACTTGCCGTTAGCATAAGATTGTATAAATATGGATATGCACAAGTTAAATTAAGGAAAATGGGATGAAATAATAAAGAAATTTTATTGAAAATAAATATGTAAACAGAAAGTTGATTATTTCATAAATTTTTAATTTAAATACCCATCACAATATCGTTAAATTATTATACTGATTTTTTTTTAAACCATTTTTGTCTTTTTAATTGTTAACTGACCCATATTAGGCTAAATAAATGAAATGTGACTTAATGCCTTCTATAAATTTTAATTTCTTATCTAATTCTTATTCCTATTACATAACAATATGGCCAAAATAGATGGCTTCACAGTAGGAGCTCTATCTGTATATTGGTTACATCGATCCTGTATATTACAACTGACAGCTAATGCATGACAAACAATTTTAATCAGCCATCAGTATCATAAAATACCTTTTTCAAAATCTTCATTTTAAATAATATTAAAAAATCATTATAAGAATGAATTCAATTCAAGCTTTTCTTTACTTTCCAATTTTGAAATAAAAATCAATATGTTTAAATATTTAAAAAATAGTAATTATTCATCTAAGTTTTATTTCATGTTTGGTTGTACATATTTATCCGGATATGTGTATTGCATACAGCATTACATCATCTGATCGCTTCATTGGACAAATTTACAAAAACTTTAGCTCCTCCTATTTTAATGTCATAATACCCATAAGTCATAGCGATTTACTATTTCCTGTTTGACGGATTTTTTTCAATGAATGCATCCAGGCGTTAATGTAGCGACCAGCGGGAGCGTAATATAACGACTGGATTATTCGGGTTACCATTGGTATAAACACCGTACTACTTTCTGATGTTTCGTATTGTCGGCCATTGCTTAAAACAATACTAAGTCATAAAAATGTTGATAAAAATAAATAATTTATTATAATAAAAAATGTAGCATGAAACTTATAACATCTGATACAAATACGAAAATAAGTGATATTATCATAAACCAGAAATATTGACATACTATCTGACCTATTTATACAGGTTTTCCGTATTTAAATCTCCGTCTTTTTCATTGCAATGATCCAGAACCTGTCATAACTTTCAAAGCTTAAATAAAACACCAGTTCATTGTGTTATACGTAATAGAATATAGTATTATATTACATAGTTATGTTATTAGAGTTTATACACAACACTTGTGAATTTGATAGTTATTTCAGATGATTGTATATGAGATTATAGAATTATTTGGATTTCCAATCTTTTGACAGTGAGAGAAAAAAAAATGAATAATAAAAACAGCCAAAATAAAGAGAAAAGAAAGAAGATAAAATTTGAATTCCTTGTTTCAATTTCATAATTCACATTTATCATGCTTCAAAATCAGAGATGGCATTGTTTTCAGGTGTAAATAATAGAACAAGTAGTGTTATATCACCAACTAATGGAATTCTTCCAACTTTAATTATTGATTTATGAGTTAACATTATAATTAAAACAATCTTCAGAAATGGACAGAGTGAAGGTAATTTTATACATTTTATTTTCACTTACTGATCTTTACTCACAAATATTTACAAAAATCGAAATTCATTTTAAAGGAAAACTTCAGTCAGTTGAACAATTGTTATAATTCAATACATTGTAACTTTTTATTCGTAAATAACTAATTATTAAACAAAAAACACCTTATGTTTTAATATCAGATCAACTGCAATGCAATGTTAACAATTTGTATACCATCCTAATTTTTTTCTTAATATTCCTATCCCATGTTACATTTTCTTAAAACAAATGAGTTTATTGGTATGGGGGTGTGGGGGGTATCTACGTATAATTCCATGTATGTTTTACATGATTGACCGTACAATGTAGGTTAAATAACTGTCACTTTTAACTCGTTTTATGCGTACACATGTTTTTTTTTCTTTTTTGGCGCCAATGCTGTCGTACTTTCCCGTGTTTTTCGTGGTCACTGGTCGATGTGTTGACAAGGGTAGTCCTGATCGGCAATCAAAAAAAAAAAAAATCCTCTCACACTTTCCATTTTTGTTAGTGCAATAAAATGTTTGACATGAAGTCATAATGATTTTGTAAATATCAAAAGATAAATATACGAAGTTATTTTACGATTTACATAATTTTTAATGATAAAATTGCAACTGATCAATGCTGATATAATAGACGATACCGGCACCGTAACGCCACGGCTCTTTCGGAAGAGCTTTAATTGCAGGTATAATCCAAGAATGGATTATACCTTTTGTCTCCTCACATTGAATAGTTCTGAAAAATGGCGATCCCCATTATTTGGTGCTACATGCAACTTCAATGACAAAATTCTACCTTACGGTATACTATTTTTAACATTCATTAAGACAGATGTCTTTTATTTACTGTCATTTAAATTTTCACGCTAACTTGTTATGACCATGGCGTTTACCTTTAAGGTAGCATTTAAAAAAAAAAAAAAAAAAAAAATATGAAATAAACAAAAAACAAAAACAAATAGGAAGTAATGATTATATTAGACACAAAAACATATAAAATTTGAATTACGAAAATATTGAATATATAAGAAATAAATCGTGGAATCCAGAATGAGTTTTGAGTTTTAACATGGGTTGGCGGATAAAATATACTAATATCATGGTCCATATTGTGGATCTAAGAATGGGTCCAAGAAATCTTCCAATTCGTGGAAAACATTAACTTCCATCTACAATTTGAAACTTGCATCAAATAGTATAATATATTTCTATGCGTGCGAACAAACCGATTTAGTGGAACATAAATCGTCGGCCAAATTACAAAGGTTACCGCGCGTGCATGCTTGTAGGAGTAAAAACGTTTTAGGTTTAATTTAAGCGCGCATTTACATAATTATTCACCAAGAATAAAACCAATGAAAATTCATAGTAGCAAATATTTCTTTTTCCTCATTAGAAGTATATGTATTGTCATCTACCCTGTGTGTATGGTATTTGTTATTGGTTGAAACAGTATGCTATATCATATTCATATTATATTTTATCACACAAATGCCTTTACAGGAAAGCAAGGATTGTGCCACAATACTCCAAATGGTTGTCATAATTCGTGATCTGCATACATGATACAGAATGTAAACTTGTGATTATTGTTTTCTTTTACATGTACTGTATACGTACGTGATGTGGGGAATGCTGAGCCACTGTATACGTACGTGATGTGGGGAATGCTGAGCCACTGTATACGTACATGATGTGGGGAATGCTGAGCCTGCACAGGCACATTATCTCACTCCCGAGTTTGCTTACATTTATAATTGTTCTGTTTTTTGTTTACAGCCGAATCATCGTTTTGTCAGATCCCCAGTATTTAGTTTAAAACACCCAAGAAAAAGAAATAAATTACTATATTGTTACTCTATTACATAGCCGCTGAAAATTGATTGATTGATTGATTGATTGATTGATTGATTTTTGGTGTTTTAACGCCACTTTCAGCAATATTTCAGCTATTTCATGGCGACCAGTTTTAGTGGTGGAGGAAACCGGAGTACCCGGAGAGAACCACCGACCATGGGCAAGCAACTGGTAAACTTTATCACTTGCGGCTGCGAGCCGAGGGCACCCTTTTTGTAATTTACAAAGCCGGGCGCGAACCCACGCCGTATTGGTGATAGGCTTGTATGAGCTGTTAGATCCAGCGACCTAACTCATTGAGCCACCCTGGCCCCTGAAAATTGACATCAGGTGAATATAGCAAATGCATAACATTAAAATATGAAATGTCTATACATAATATTTAACTATATGAAAGAAAGAAGATAAAAACGATTTCATACTATTTTACTATCATGCTAAATAAGGCTTACCATTCATCTAATTATGAAATCATTAATCTAATGTGGGTACCATTTATTATAATGAGTTAAAATGGCGATCAAATTATATTTCTTTCAAAACAATGAAACTAAATCGAAAACTTTTTCCAAAGTTACTTACCTGGTCTAATAACTTTGTTTCGCTACATTAGAAATGAAATATTATAACAAAACGTTAACTCACAATTAAAAGACGATTGAAATATTGATATTTGATACAAAATCAATGAAATACCTGATATTATTTAAAGTCAAAACAGTGCTTTCATTAAAGCAGTAAATGTAGGCATATATTTTGAACGATTATCATAAAGCAGTAATTCTAGCGGAATAAAAGTAGAGGCTCTCATGACATAAATATCTGACCTGAAACAACATAGAAAAAAACGTAAGATTATCAAATGACAACGAATGTACTGTTAGTATTTCATACACTCAGATATGTAGCTTTGGGTCAAGGTGACAAAACCACGCTAAAAGTATAATTTAGGATTGCATGGGCTTAATAAACAGATAAATTGTTATGTAGCAATGTTTACATCTTTCTCAATTACTCCTTTGTTAGTCGATCTTTAAGATAGTGGTTATTTTGGATATGCGTTCGCTATTGAACTAAACTATTTGGTAAAGGTTCCTCTAATAATAACATTATGGCCCACGTTCACCTAATATTATCTACGGTGGCTGTTATTTTCAAAACATAGCACGTAATGTGATATAGTGACATCCATTTTATATTTCCCACTGGCACCAGTATCTCCAATTACTATCAACATGATCAACGGAATATTTAATCAAATATAATGTGCTTTCTAGATGTGGGTGATCAGAAAAATACGATGCACGAATTAGAAAAACATGTTTAAACAGTGATGGTCAACAATTTCCAATTGTATATGTGATCAAATTTGAATCTGTGTTATTGCAATTTAGAATCACATTTGAGATACAAATAAGGCAAATAAACAAAGAAAAATAAACGATCTTTAGAATAAAATGGGAGTAGGCTTGTGGAGCAACAGCTGCCCGCCCTTCCGGGGCACATGAGTTCACCTGTAACTTCAGTGGTATTCGTGTTGTTCAGTGTTTAGATGTCCGTGTAGTATTTGCGACCATTGCTTGTCTTGTCTATTTTCTAATAGTTTCATTGTAATGTTGTCCTTGATGTACGTCTTTAGTGATTATCTCTTTGGTATCTTTAGTGATTATCTCTTTGGTATCTTTAGTGATTATCTCTTTGGTATCTTTAGTGATTATCTCTTTGGTGTCTTTAGTGATTATCTCTTTGGTGTCTTTAGTGATTATCTCTTTGGTATCTTTAGTGATTATCTCTTTGGTGTCTTTAGTGATTATCTCTTTGGTATCTTTAGTGATTATCTCTTTGGTATCTTTAGTGATTATCTCTTTGGTATCTTTAGTGATTATCTCTTTGGTATCTTTAGTGATTATCTCTTTGGTATCTTTAGTGATTATCTCTTTGGTATCTTTTGTGATTATCTCTTTGGTATCTTTTGTGATTATCTCTTTAGTATCGTATATAAAAGGTTCATTAGATACAAAGCTTGGTATTGAATTAATACATTTGGATATAAATACTGAACAAGAAATGTACAATTTTATTGCTCAAGCAATTCTAGTATTATAATTGTTTATAATATACAATGTCACTACATTTCAATACACTCAGATGGATGCAAAACTCAGTAAACATGTCCACTGGTAGACATACACATGACGTCCCGGACAAAGTTTATGCAGTACTTATCAAAGAAAAACTGAAGAATTTGATCTCAAACTCGATTGCAAATACTATATAATTTGTCCCACTCTCTTCGCACATTTCTGAAACCAATCACTGGTCTGGTTGTCAACATACACATGGAATTTTTTTGTTCGAAAATATATATTTAAAAATATAATCAACATTCCATAAATAAACTAATAAAACCTAAATCTGTATCTAATGCATAATATATTCATGTCTTGCTTACAAATTGTGTACACAAATGTGTGCAACAGATTGCTATCTAATATGGTCTTGCACATCCACGTTTTAACATTGATCCAGCTTCATGTAAGTACAAGGCAGGCCATACAGCATGTTTAACAACTGTTCCTTTCTTTTTGTAATATTTAAATATAGTAGGGTCCATGAAGTCATCTGGGTCCGGCCATCTTAAAATCATTGCTGGATCCTGAACGCACATGTACCATATTAATTCTACACAATGATCGACATACGCGTTCATAGATACTAGAGTTTTATAGTTCAGTTCTAATCTTGATGCTGTCGACTCCTTGAAATACTGAATTAATGTAATAATAGAAAATTTTAATATTATTGTCCCTGTGGGACCGTTATGGCCGTGATCGTATGGTAGTTGGATTCATAACTACTAATGCAATCAGTATCTATCACAACTAGCCTTGTGAGTTTTAATCTTGCTCAGACGAGGTGTACTCGGTACAACATTATGTGATAAAGTTGTCAGTGACTTGTGGCAGGTCGATGGCTTTCTTCTGGTACTCCGGTTTCCTCGGACAATAAAACTGACCCCCACGAAATAACTTAAATATAGTTGAAAGTGGCGTTAAACACCATAACCCTAAGCATAAAATATTCCTTCAAATTGGAAGATGTTAAAAGGTGTGCTAGATATAAAGAGCAGTACAATATTTTACTGTCTAGATAATACTGACTTAATGTACTAAGTTACAATTGAAGTCAAGTAAACAATACTGACCCAATATTTATCTTTTCTAGATATGTGTGTATAATTTTAAACAAGATTCACCATTATTTCTGGTTTGAGTTTATAATTATTTTATTTGATCAATGATACAAAGAGAATCGAACACAAGTTTTACCAACTTATGGAGTCTTCTCCTATATATACAATCATTATTATATTATATTGAGAATGCACAAGAAAACAAGAAAAATACAATTTTATCATATAACATAGCTGAAAATAGTAAACGAATAAAAAGAAATGAGGAAAAAGTAGGTGTGTGTGTGTGTGTGTGCGTGTGTTTGGATGCTGGATTGTGATTGGTTAGTATATTAAACGATTAGAAATCGTTTAGACCTTTTTATGAATCGAAAAACTGAATCAAAAATAAAGCAATTATCTGCATAACTTAAGGTTTCACTTCCTGATGTGAGTAGGGAAATATTGATCGATTGAGACAAATCGCTTATGCTCAGAAACAGATCATTTCTTATTTCAGAATATTTGGTACAAACAAAAAAGAAGTGTTTCGCATCTTCTTGGGGGGCACCGCAGCTACACGCTGGGCTAGATAAAATATGAACCTTGTATAGATCATGGTTGAGGAAAGAAGCTGTACATCTAAGTTGTGTTAGGATCACGTTTAACTTTGTAGGGCCATAGTAATAAAGTTTGGGAACGAAGATCTTATTTGATTGGCTGTTAAGACGAATAGCGTTTTTGAATTTGGATAATGAATCTAATTTTCTGATTGCAATGTCAAGTTTGTTCCATTCTTTAACTGTGGAAGGAATAAATGACGAATTGGTTAAAGAGAGTCTACAGAAAGGAACTATTAAATGATCGCCATTTCGCAAAGGGTATATAGTAGTACTCTGAATAGTTGGGGGAACTAGACTACGCAAGTATTCAGGTGCCATTCCACATTTAATATTAAAAAATAATTGGAGTTTTCTGCGATATCTTCGGTCTGATAGTGTTTCCCAACCTGTCTCAGCATATAAATACTCCGATTTTGTAAAAATGGGTAAACCTGTTACAATTCTGGCAGCGTCTAATTGAAGTTTTTGTAATTTGTCTGAATAGCCAATACCACAATTATCCCAGACTTCACAAGCGTATTCAAACAGGGGGCGAATGTAGACTAAATACATTTTTTCTAAGTTGTATCTATTTAGACTGAATTTTAATTTCCGTAATATACCTAAATGTTTGGTTATATTTGTTATCATATTGTCTAAATGGTCATTCCATTTTGCATTTTGGGAGAGGATAACTCCCAGATGCGTGTGACTAGTAGATAAAGGGATACTTTTGCCATTAAAAGAAAATTCGATGTTGTCTATGTTACCGGTATTAGAGAAAAACAAGATTTCTGTTTTTTCGGGATTGAATGACATTAGCCATTTACTAGACCAGGCATTTAGCTCCAGTAGATCATGATTGATTACAGTTTTTATTTGATCAACACTTTGACTAGAATATCCGAGCGATGTATCGTCAGCAAATAATCTACTCAACGATATAAGTTTTTCTCCTATATCATTTATATATATATGAAACATGAGGGGACCCAATACCGACCCTTGGGGTACACCAGCTGAGACAGGTTCGAAACTTGACCAAGAGTTTTTATTAATTACTTTTTGCCTTCTTTTGAACAAATAGTTTTCGAACCATTTTATTAACTTCCCTTGAATTCCGTATGAATTAATTTTGTGAATAAGACCTTTGTGCCAAACCTTGTCGAAAGCTTTAGAAAAATCGCAAAAGACGAAGCAGCTAAATTTTTTTTTTCTAGAGAGTTTAAGATCGAATTGTATAGTTCTAATAGTTGATGGACAGTGGA
>MJUT01058386.1:412265-424654 GCA_002080005.1 Gigantidas platifrons | reverse complement strand
TCACTGTCTCTACCTCTCCTCTCTCTCTCCTTCTTCTCACTGTCTACCTTTTTTCTCTCTCATTCTGCTCTTTCCCTCTCTCGTCTCTTTTCTCACTCTCAATCTCGGTCTCTACCTCTCCTCTCCTCCCACTTTCTCTTGTCACTGCTCACACTTTCTTCTCTCTCCATCTCTTCTCACTGTCTTCCTCTCATCCTTTATATTTCCCTTTTCTCTCTTTTCTCACTGCCTCGCTCATCTCCCTCTCTTCTCTCTCCTTTCACTCTGTCCCTCCACATTCTGCTCTCCCTCTCTTCTGTCTCGCTCATCTCACTCTGTCTCTACCTCTCCTCCTACTTTCTCTTGTCTCTCCCTCCCTTATCTCTTCTTTCACTCTGTATCTCCCTCCCTTCTCCCTCTGCCTCTCATTCTCTATATCTCCCCTCAGTCTGTCCCCCTTTCCACCCACTCTTTCTCTTGGCTCTTCTTTCACTGTCTCTCCATCCCTCTCATCCTCTATATCTACCCTCAGTCTGTCTCTCCCTTGTCTCTTTTCTCACCCATCTCCCTCTCTTCTATCTCCTTTCACTCTTCTCACTCTGTCCCTCCCTCTCTTCTCACACTGTCTCTCCCTCATTTCTCTGTATCTCCCTTTTTTTGCTCATTCTGCTCTCTCTCTCTTTTTTCCTCATTCTGCTCTCTCCCTCTCTTCTGTCTCTTTTCTCACTCACTGTCTCTCCCTCTCCTCTTCTCACTCTCTCTCCCTCTCATCCTCTATATCGCCTCTCCCTCCTTTCACTGTCTCCCTTCTCTCTCCTTTCACTGTCTCTCTTTTCTCACTCTGTCTACCTCTCCTCCCACTCTTTCTCATGTCTCACTGTCTCTCCCTTTTTTTGCTCATTCTGCTCTCTCCCTTTTTTCTCTCATTCTGCTCTCTCCCTCTCCTCCTCTATATTGCCTCTCACTGTCTCTCCCTCCTTTCACTGTTTCTCTTTTCTCACTCTGTCTACCTCTTCTCCCACTCTTTCTCTACTCTCACTGTCTCTCCCTCAGTTCTCTGTCTCTCCCTTTTTTGCTCATTCTGCTCTCTCCCTTTTTCTCTCATTCTGCTCTCTCCCTCTCTTCTCTGTCTCTTTTCTCACTCACTCTGTCCCTCCCTCTCATCCTCTATATCGCCTCTCACTGTCTTTCCCTCTCCCCACTCTCTTCTGTCTCTCTTCTCACTGCACTGTCTACCTCTCCTCCCACTCTTTCTCATGTCTCTGATCTCCCTCTCCTCCACTATATCTCCCCTGTCTCTCTCTCTCCCTCACTTCTCCAACTCCTATCCATCTCTTCTCTCTGCCTCTCATCCACTATATCTCCACTCACTCTGTCTCTCCCTCTCTTTGCTCACTCTGCCTCACTCATCTCTTTCCTTTCACTGTCTCTACCTCTCCTCTACTCCCACTCTTTCTCTTGTCTGCTCTCACTGTCCCTCCCTCTCCTCTACTCTCAGTCTCTCCATCTCCTCTCTCTCTCCCTCTTCTCACTGTCTACCTTTTTTCTCTCATTCTGCTCTCTCCCTCTCTCTTTTCTCACTCTCCTCTCCTCCCACTTTCTCTTGTCACTGCTCACACTTTCTTCTCTCTCCATCTCTTCTCACTGTCTTCCTCTCATCCTCTATATTTCCCTTTTCTCTCTTGTCTCTTTTCTCCCTCTCTTCTCTCTCCTTTCACTCTGTCCCTCCACATTCTGCTCTCCCCTCTCCTCTCACTGTCTCTCTTTTTTTCTCATTCTACTCTCTCCCTCTCTTCTGTCTCGCTCATCTCACTCTGTCTCTACCTCTCCTCTCCTCCTACTTTCACTCTGTCTCTCCCTCCCTTCTCCCACTCCTCTTCTCTCTCTGCCTCTCATTCTCTATATCTCCCCTCAGTCTTTCTCCCTTTCCCCCCTCTCCTCTCCTCCCACTCTTTCTCTTGGCTCTTCTTTCACTGTCTCTCCATCCCTCTCATCCTCTATATCTACCCTCAGTCTGTCTCTCCCTTGTCTCTTTTCTCACCCATCTCCCTCTCTTCTATCTCCTTTCACTCTTCTCACTCTGTCCCTCCCTCTCTTCTCACACTGTCTCTCCCTCACTTCTCTGTATCTCCCTTTTTTTGCGCATTCTGCTCTCTCTCTTTTTTCCTCCTTCTGCTCTCTCCCTCTCTTGTCTCTTTTCTCACTCACTGTCTCTCCCTCTCCTCTCCTCTTCTCACTCTCTCTCTCCCTCTCATCCTCTATATCGCCTCTCACTGTCTCTCCCTCCTTTCATTCTGTCTCCCTCTCATCCTCTATATTTCCCTTCTCTCTCCTTTCACTGTCTCTTTTTTCTCACTCTGTCTACTTCTCCTCCCACTCTTTCTCATGTCTCACTCCTCTCCCCTCTACTCTCATTGTCTCTCCCTTTTTTTGCTCATTCTGCTCTCTCCCTTTTTTCTCTCTCATTCTGCTCTCTCCCTCTCTTCTCTGTCTCTTTTCTCACTCACTCTGTCCCTCCCTCTCCCTCTCATCCTCTATATCGCCTCTCACTGTCTCTCCCCCCACTCTCTTCTGTCTCCTTTCACTGTCTCTCTTCTCACTCTACCTCTCCTCCCACTCTTTCTCATGTCTGTTCTCCCACTCCTCTCCTCACTGTCTCCCTCTCCTCCACTATATCTCCCCTGTCTCTCTCTCCCTCCCTTCTCCCACCAATCTCTTCTCTCTGCCTCTCATCCTCTATATCTCCACTCACTCTGTCTCTCCCTCTCTTCTGTCTCTGCCTCACTCATCTCTTTCCTTTCACTGTCTCTACCTCTCCTCTACTCCCACTCTTTCTCTTGTCTCTGCTCTCACTGTTCCTCCCTCTCCTCTACTCTGTCTCTCCATCTCTTCTCTCTCTCCCTCTTCTCACTGTCTACCTTTTTTTCTCTCCCTCTATCTTGTCTCTTTCTCAATCTCTGTCTCTACCTCTCCTCTCCTCCCACTTTCTCTTGTCACTGCTCACACTTTCTTCTCTCTCCTCTACTCTCACTGTCTCTCCATCTCTTCTCACTGTCTTCCTCTCATCCTCTATTTCCCTTTTCTCTCTTGTCTCTTTTCTCACTGCCTCGCTCATCTCCCTCTCTTCTCTCTCCTTTCACTCTGTCCCTCCCCATTCTGCTCTCCCCTCTCCTCTCACTGTCTCTTTTTTTCTCATTCTACTCTCTCCCTCTCTTCTGTCTCTACCTCTCCTCTCCTCCTACTTTCTCTTGTCTCTCCTTTCACTCTCTCTTCCTCCCTTCACTCTGTCTCTCCCTCCCTTCTCCCACTCCTCTTCTCTCTCTGCCTCTCATTCTCTATATCTCCCCTCAGTCTGTCTCCCTTCCCCCCTCTCCTCTCACTCTTTCTCTTGGCTCTTCTTTCACTGTCTCTCCCTCCCTCTCATCCTCTATATCTACCCTCAGTCTGTCTCTCCCTTGTCTCTTTTCTCACCCATCTCCCTCTCTTCTATCTCCTTTCACTCTGTCCCTCCCTCTCTTCTCACACTGTCTCTCCCTCACTTCTCTGTATCTCCCTTTTTTTGCTCATTCTGCTCTCTCTCTCTTTTTTTTCCTCCTTCTGCTCTCTCCCTCTCTTCTGTCTCTTTTCTCACTCACTGTCTCTCCCTCTCCTCTCCTCTTCTCACTCTCTCTCTCCCTCTATATCGCCTCTCACTGTCTCTCCCTCCTTTCATTCTGTCTCCCTCTCATCCTCTATATCTCCCTTCTCTCTACTTTCACTGTCTCTCTTTTCTCACTCTGTCTACTTCTCCTCCCACTCTTTCTCATGTCTCACTCCTCTCCCCTCTACTCTCATTGTCTCTCCCTTTTTTTGCTCATTCTGCTCTCTCCCTTTTTTCTCTCTCCTCTGTCCCTCCCTCTCCCTCTATATCGCCTCTCACTGTCTCTCCCCCCACTCTCTTCTGTCTCCTTTCACCGTCTCTCTTCTCACTCTGTCTCTACCTCTCCTCCCACTCTTTCTCATGTCTCTGTTCTCCCACTCCTCTCCTCACTGTCTCCCTCTCCTCCAATATATCTCCCCTGTCTCTCTCTCCCACCCATCTCTTCTCTCTGCCTCTCATCCTCTATATCTCCACTCACTCTGTCTCTCCCTCTCTTCTCTGTCTCTGCTCACTCATCTCTTTCCTTTCACTGTCTCTACCTCTCCTCTACTCCCACTCTTTCTCTTGTCTCTGCTCTCACTGTCTCTCCCTCTCCTCTACTCTCAGTCTCTCCATCTCCCTCTTCTCACTGTCTACCTTTTTTTCTCTCCCTCTATCTTGTCTCTTTCTTAATCTCTGTCTCTACCTCTCCTCTCCTCCCACTTTCTCTTGTCACTGCTCACACTTTCTTCTCTCTCCTCTACTCTCACTGTCTCTCCATCTCTTCTCACTGTCTTCCTCTCATCCTCTATATTTCCCTTTTCTCTCTTGTCTCTTTTCTCACTGCCTCGCTCATCCCCCTCTCTTCTCTCTCCTTTCACTCTGTCCCTCCCCTCTCCTCTCACTGTCTCTTTTTTTCTCATTCTACTCTCTCCCTCTCTTCTGTCTCTACCTCTCCTCTCCTCCTACTTTCTCTTGTCTCTCCTTTCACTCTCTCTCCCTCCCTTCACTCTGTCTCTCCCTCCCTTCTCCCACTCCTCTTCTCTCTCATTCTCTATATCTCCCCTCAGTCTGTCTCCCTTCCCCCCTCTCTTTTCACTCTTTCTCTTGGCTCTTCTTTCACTGTCTCTCCCTCCCTCTCATCCTCTATATCTACCCTCAGTCTTTCTCTCCCTTGTCTCTTTTCTCACCCATCTCCCTCTCTTCTATCTCCTTTCACTCTTCTCACTCTGTCCCTCTCTTCTCACACTGTCTCTCCCTCACTTCTCTGTCTCTCCCTTTTTTTGCTCATTCTGCTCTCTCTCTCTCTTTTTTCCTCATTCTGCTCTCTCCCTCTCATCCTCTATCGCCTCTCACTGTCTCTCCCTCCTCTCATCTCCCTCTCCTTTCACTCTCTCCCTCTCATCCTCTATATCTCCCCACTCTCTTCTGTCTCCTTTCTCACTGTCTCTACCTCTCCTCCCACTCTTTCTCATGTCTCTTCTCCCACACCTCTCCACCCCTGTCTCTCTCCTTTCACTATGTCTCTCCATCTCTTCTCTCTGCCTCTCATCCTCTATATCTCCCCTCACTCTGTCTCTCCCTCTCTTCCCAGTCTCTGCCTCACTCATCTCTCTCCTTACTCTCCTCTACTCCCACTCTTTCTCTTCTCTCTCTTTTCACTGTCTCTTCCTCTCTTCTCACTGTCCCTCCGTCTCCTCTACTCTCAGTCTTTCCATCTCTTCTCTCTCTCCCTCTGTCTACCTTTTCTCTCTCATTCTGCTCTCTCCCTCTCTCTTCTGTCTCTTTTCTCACTCTCAATCTCTTCTCTCCTCCCACTGTCTCTTGTCACTGCTCTCACTGTCTCCCTCTCATCCTCTATATTTCCATTTTCTCACTCTGCCTCGCTCTCTTCTCTCTCCTTTCACTCTGTCCCTTCCCATTCTGCTCTCTCCATCTCTTCTCCCACTGTCTAACTCCTCTCCCCTCACTATCTCTCCTCTCCTCTCCCCTCTACTCTCACTATCTCTCCTCTCCTCTCACTCTCTTTTTTTCTCATTCTATTCTCTCCCTCTCTTCTCTGTCTCTACCTCTCCTCTCCTCCCACTCTCTCCTTTCACTCTATCTCTCCCTCCCTTCTCTCTTCTTTCACTCTGTCTCTCCCTCCCTTCTCCCACTCCTCTACTCTCACTGTCTCTCCATCTCTTCTCTCTCTGCCTCTCATTCTCTATATCTCCCCTCAGTCTGTCCCCCTTTCCCCCCTATCCTCTCCTCCCACTCTTTCTCTTGTCTCTCCCTCCCTCTCATCCTCTATATCTACCCTCAGTCTGTCTCTCCCTTTTCTCTCTTTCTGTCTCTCTCGTCTCTTTTCTCACTCATCTCCCTCTCTTCTATCTCCTTTCACTCTTCTCACTCTGTCCCTCCCTCTCTTCTCCCACTTTCTCTCCCTCACTTCTCTGTCTCTCCCTTTTTTTGCTCATTCTGCTCTCTCCCTCTCTCTCCCTTTTTTTCTCATTCTGCTGTCTCCCTCTCTTCTGTGTATTTTCTCACTCAATGTCCCTCCCTCTCTTCTCGCTGTCTCTCCCTCTCCTCTTCTCCCTCTCATCCTCTATATCACCTCTCAGTCTTTCCCTCCCTTCTCTCTCCTTTCACTGTCTCTCTTTTCTCACTCTGTCTACCTCTCCCCCCACTCTTTCTCATGTCTCTGCTCTCACTCTCTTCTCTTTTCAGTCTCTCCCTCTCTTCTCCCACACTATATCTGCCCTGTCTCTCCCTCCCTTCTCCCACTTTCTCTCCATCTCTTCTCTCTCTGCCTCTCATCCTCTATATCTCCCCTCACTCTGTCTGTCCCTCTCTTCCCAGTCTCTTTGCTCACCTCTCTCCTTTCACTGTCTCTACCTCTCATCTCTACTCTCACTCCATCCTCTCACTCTGTCTACCTTTTTTCTCTCCCTCTTCTGTCTCTACCTCTCCTCTCCTCCCACTTTCTCTTGTCACTGCTCACACTTTCTTCTCTCTCCTTTCACTGTCTCTCCCTCCTCTCAGTCTCCCTCTCATCCTCTATATTTCCCTTTTCTCACTCTGCCTCACTCATCTCCCTCTCTTCTCTCCTTTCACTCTCTCCCTCTCTTCTCACTCTGTCCCTCCCTCTCTTCTCACTGTCTAACTCCTCTCACCTCTACTC
The DNA here is from genome assembly GCA_002080005.1 of Gigantidas platifrons. NCBI lineage: Eukaryota > Metazoa > Mollusca > Bivalvia > Mytilida > Modiolidae > Gigantidas > Gigantidas platifrons. Next base: position 417,893 of record MJUT01058386.1, on the reverse strand, counting down.
TCACTATCTCTCCTCTCCTCTCACTTTTTTTTCCTCATTCTACTCTCCCCTCTCCTTTCACTCAGTCTCTCTTCTCTCACTCTGTCTCTACCTCTCCTCTCCTCCCACTCTTTCTCTTGTCTCTGCTCTCACTCCCTCTCATCCTCTATATCTCCCCTCAGTCTGTCTCTCCCTTTTCTCTCTTTCTGACTCCCTCTCTTCTCTCATTCTGCTCTCTCCATCTCTTCTCACTCCATCCCTCCCTCTCTTCTCTCATTCTGCTCTCTCCATCTCTTCTCACTCTGTCCCTCTGTCTCTTTTCTCACTCATCTCACTCTGTCTCTACCCTCTACTCACTGTCCCTCCCTCTCTTCTCGCTGTCTCTCCCACTCCTCTCTCCCTTTCTTTTCACTATGTCTCTCCCTCTCTTCTCTCTCTGCCTCTCATCCTCTATATCTCCCCTCACTCTGTCTCTGCTCTCACTCTCTTCTCGCTGTCTCTCCCTCACTGTCTCTCCATCTCCTCTCTCTCCTCTCACTCACTGTCTTTCTCCGGTTGATGACATCCCTGGTATTACGATGCGCATCACGATACGTTTTATAGGAAATGTAACTATTCCTTCACTCGACATGGGCGCTGCCATGTTTTTTTTTTGATGAGGTCGCTTACATAGTAGCAGAAAGTATAAATATTTGATATTTGATTAAATAATCTAAAAAGCGTAAATTAATCGATTCACTTTTCTCAAAATATTAATTAAATGATCACCAAAAGAAGAAAACGGAAGTTCAACACTACTTTTTATTCAAAAAATGAGCATCATATCGTTTGTATCGTAAGCGGCCTCCACATATCGTGAACCGAACCTTCCCCAAAATAATCGCGATTTCGGTACATACGGTGAATCGTTTCCTCCTTAATTGAGTGCATTCACCTGACCTGTTAAATGTTATGAAAACAATGCTGATTAATTCCAATAAATTTTACCTGTAAACACATTAATTAGGTGAACGCTTTTGTCTTCCAATTTGGATGTTGATTGATCAGTTATAGAAAACAGGGACTTTATTCACACAGCGTCTAAATTAGTGAACCCGTTATGTTAAGGGAGAAATTAACGCGTATGTCAGCTAAATTTTAAAGTGGTATTCACAAACTTCTCCGTAAACGTCGAATGAGAGAGAGATAGAGTGAGGCACATTAGGGCTATCAAATAATTAATTTCCTTGGGAGATTATCAATTTCCGTGGTAAAGTATTAAATTTTAATAATTTTCTGCTGAAATTCAGTGTGACTACCACAGATTGCGTGTGACTCGCAAATATTAATAATTTCCTGTGAACATTAATACTTGGTGAGCCAAGATTTGATCGATAATCTTCATATTTATCTTATCTTGTCAATCTTATATGATTATTGATTTTGTACGGATGCGTACGTATACGTGATCGAGTTGAGAAAACAGTGATGTTTGTTTTCATTTAGTTATCAATTTGTATTGTATCGAGTGTATTCACCGCTGACAGAAAATAAAAAATGAATACACATTTCCCCAAGGTCCAGTTTTAAAAGTTTAATTCTGTTTTAATGAACATATGCAATTAAGTAATAGTATTCACGCCATCAGTGTCAAAATATAAAAACGGAATACACATTTTGCAAACAGAGTTCAACAAATTTAAGTAAGTTTTCATGAATATATACAATGAAGTGTATATTGTAGTAACTTTTAATGATGAATGTTGTATTAAAAAATCCCTTCTTCCTTGTTTAAATGACCATTGTGTTTTTTTGCAGACTATTACACCATGTTATTTCTCCATCTGTTCATGTACTGCATCGACCACGAGAGCTATATATAGCACATAGGTAAATTATTGTAGCTTATATGTATATTTACAAACATGATTTGATTTTTACTCTTTTTGCTGAAGAACAATTGTCTTTAGTGCTTTGCAGGAAACTGCATGTATTTCTTTTATTTTACAGACATTTCAAGAAAAGGTATCAACATATAAAATCGTTTTGTGTTATTTATTTTACTTTCCATTACATGCAAGTTATTTTTATTATTTTCTGTTAAGTTTTTATCATTTATTTTTTATTTCTTTTTCAATCAAACTTTATTATTATTCATTATTATTGCTGTATTTGGTCAAGTGGTTTCAGAGGAGCAGATTTTTAAAAATTGGCCAATCAGAAACAAGAATTGCCTGTGGTAGCCATGTTTGTTAATGGATCGGAACAAAATGTGCAATCTTTAGAGAGGACCTTCCACAGATGCTTCTCACCAAGCTACGGTTCATTTGGCTACGCAGTTTCAGAGAAGAATTTTTAGAAATCAACCAATCAGAAACAAGAATAGCCTGTGGCGGCCATGTTTGTTATCGGATCGGAAGTAAATGAGCAGTCTTTATAGAAGACTTTCCATAGATGCTTCCTACCAAATTTCGATTTATTTGGCCAAGCGGTTTCAGAGGAGAAGGTTTTTTTTTGTTTTTTGTTTTTTTAGAAATCAACCAATCAGAAACAAGAATTGCCTGTGGCGGCCATGTTTGTCAACGGATCAGGACGAAGTGTGCAATCTTGATAGAGAACCTTCCATAAATGCTTCCTACCAACTTACGGTTCATTTGGCTCAGTGGTTTCAGAGGAGAAGATTTTTTAGAAATCAACCAATCAGAAACAAGAATTGCCTGTGACGGCCATGTTTGGTAACGGTTCGGGACGAAATGAGCAATCTTTATAGAGGACCTTCCATAGATGCTTACCAAGTTTAGGTTCATTTGGCCAAGCAGTTTCAGAGGAGAAGATTTTTTTAAATTGGCCTATCAGAAATAAGAATTGACTGTTGCAGTCAAGTTTCTTAAAATAATGGATCTGGACAAAATTGCAATCTTAATAGAGGACCTTCCATAGATGCTTCCTACCAAGTTTCAGTTCATTTGACTGAGGGCTTTCAGAAGAGATGTGAAAAGTTAACGGATGACGGAGATGGATGCCAAAAGATGGCAAAATCTCACCTTCCATAATAACCTAAAAAATTAATACAGCAATAATAATAAAGTTTAATTAACTAGAGGCTCAGTGGGCTGAGCCAGTGTCGTTCACCTTTCATTCTGTTTTGAGGAAACTTTATACAGAACCTTCCATAGGTGCTTCCTACAAAATTTCGGATAATGTGGCTACTCGGTTTCAGAGGAGAAGATTTTTTTTTAGAAATAACCAGAAACAAGAATTGCCTATGGTCGCCATGTTTGTTAACGGATCAGGACGAAATGAGCAATCTTAATAGAGGACATTCCATAGATGCTTCCTACCAAGGTTCGGTTCATTTTGCCAAGTGGTTTCAGACGAGAAGATTTTTAGAAATTGACCAATCAGAAACAATAATTGCCTGTGGCAGCCATTTTTGTTAACGGATCGGGACAAATTAAGCATTATTATAGAGGACCTTCCATAGATGCTGCCTACCAAGTTTAGGTTCATTTGGCCAAGCGGTTTCAGAGAAGATTTTTTTTAGAAATCAACCAATCAAAAACAAGAATTGCCTGTGACGGCCATGTTTGTCAACGATTGGGGCCAAAATGAACAATCTTTATAGAGATGCTTCCTACTAAGTTTCAGTTCATTTGGCCAAGCAGTTAGAGGAGACAATTTTTTAGTAAACAACCAATCAGAAACAAGAATTGCCTGTGGCAGCAATGTTTGTTAACGTATCGGGGTGAAATCCGCAATCTTGATAGAGGACCTTAAATTGATGCTTCCTACCAAGTTTCGGTTCATCTGGCCAAGCGGTTTCAGAGAAGATTTTTTTAGAAAATCATCCAATCAGAAACAACAATTGCCTGTGGCGGCCATGTTTGTTAACGGATCGGAACGAAATGGGCAATCTTTATAGAGGACATTCCATAGATGCTTCCTACCTAGTTTCAGTTCATTTGGCTTAGGGGTTTCAGTGGAGAAAATTAAAATGTGAAAAGTTAATGGACGGCAAACACCAAAAGCTCACATTGCCTTTGGCAAGGTGAGCTAAAAAATAAATGATAAAAACTTAACAGAAAATAATAATAATAACTTATGGAAAGTAAAATAAATAACACAAAACAAATGATTTTATATTTTGATACCTTTTCATGAAATGTCTGTAAAATAAAACAAATACATGCAGTTTCCTGCAAAGCACTTTTAAAGACAATTATTCTTAAGTGACAAGAGTAAAAATCAAATCATGGTTGTAAATATACATATAAGCTACAATAATTTACCTATCTGCTATATATATAGCTCTCGTGGTCGGGTCAGTCTACAATGTTTTGTACTTATCGTGCAGTACACAAACAGATGGGGAAAAAAACATGGTGCAATAGTTTACAAAAAAACACAATGGTCATTTAAACAAGGAAGATGGGATTTTTAATACAACATTCATCATTAAAAGTTACTACAATATACACTTCATTGTATAAATTCATGAAAACTGACTTATTTTTTTTTAACTCTCTCTTTGCGAAAAGTGTATTCCGTTTTTATTCTTCGACACTGATGGCGTGAATACTATTGCTTAATTGCATATATTCATTAAAACAGAATTAAACTTTTAAAACTGGACCTTGGGGAAATGTGTATTCATTTTTATTTTCTGTCAGCGGTGAATACACTATCGATACAATACAAATTGATAACTAAATGAAAACAAACATCACTGTTTTCTCAACTCGATCACGTATACGTACGCATCCGTACAAAATCAATAATCATATAAGATTGACAAGATAAGATAAATATGAAGATTATCCTATCAAATCTTGGCTCACCAAGTATTAATGTTCACGGAAAATTATTAATATTTGCGAGTCACACGCAATCTGTGGCAGTCACACTGAATTTCAGCAGAAAATTATTAAAATTTAATACTTTACCACGGAAATTGATAATCCCCCAAGGAAATTAATAATTTGATAGCCCTAATGTGCCTCACTCTACCTCTCTCTCGTTTGACGTTTACGGAGAAGTTTGTGAATACCACTTTAAAATTTAGCTGACATACGTGTTAAATTCTCCCTTAACATAACGGGTACACTAATTTAGACGCTGTGTGAATAGGGTCCCTGTTTTCTATAACTGATCAATCAACATCCAAATGGAAGACAAAAGCATTCACCCAATTAATGTGTTTACAGGTAAAATTTATTGGAATTAATCAGCATTGATTTCATAACATTTAATAGGTCAGGTGAATGCAGTCAATTAAGGAGGAAACAATTCACCGTATGTACCGAAATCGCGATTATTTTGGGGAAGGTTCGGTTCACGATATGTGGAGGCCGCTTACGATACAAACGATATGATGCTCATTTTTTTTTTAATAAAAAGTAGTGTTGAACTTCCGTTTTCTTCTTTTGGTGATCATTTAATTAATATTTTGAGAAAAGTGAATCGATTAATTTACGCTTTTAAAATTATTTAATCAAATATCAAATATTTATACTTTCTGTTACTACGTAAGCGACCTCATATAAAAAACTAGAGGCTCACATGAGCCTGTATCGCTCACCTGACATAACTAAGTCCTCTTAAGAATGTCTGCATGCCGAATACATCTAAGTTACTATTCAAATCCCATAGGGTTCTATGTTAAAACTATGT
>MJUT01058386.1:371674-388328 GCA_002080005.1 Gigantidas platifrons | reverse complement strand
ATTTTTATGAATGAAAACTAGCGTAATAATACAAGCAAGAGAAACAATATAAATATCGGCATTTTAATCCTCCTGACAATTTGTCATAGTTGAACATTTACCATTTGAGACACGATAAGTTATCTTAAAATCTGCAAAAGTAGTAACATTCAAAGTGTAGTGTTATCTAACAAGCACCAGATCTATATTTTGATGAGCCATCTCAGCTGTCTCGACAGGTGATAAGATCATGACGGTTGTCATGTAAACAAACAAAAATGGCCGAAAGGCCACAAGTAAATACGGTTTTGCAAAACCGTATAAAAATCGTAAAATTTGTGGCCGGAAAGACATCTGGTGTGATAAATCATAAGTCATTTGTTGAACTTTGAGAGTTTATTGCATGAAAGTGACATATAACCCGGTCAAAAACTAAATTATATATTAATTTATGAAAACATTTCATTTATTATAAAAATGCAATAAATTTTCTTTTATTTTCTTTTATGGCAAATCGGATATCAAATTTACCACTTTTAATGGGTCCTACTAAAATACTGTCCCCGGGCGCTCCCATGCGTTCCCGGACGCTCCCCGGCGCATTTTAGTAGAACGGTCCCTACACAGGCATACAACACCACATGATAAGATATTCAAAACATACTGCATGGAAAGAGATTTGGGAGCAACAGAAAAATGTCCTACTAAACCTACATTTTACCATCATAATGGACTGTCCGTGGGTAAGATCGATTATTTTCTACTAGAAAAAAAAACAGACAGCTGAAAAACAAAGTACAAGAGGTCAATATATCTGATATTATCCCACAGAATACATCAGACCATGTTCCAGTAATAATTACGCTGAACTGCCAGTTGACAAAAGCTAGAGAATTACCAAATGCTATAAAAGGCCGTTGGCCACTGGTCCCCCGACGCCAATGTTATATCGTAAGATTAAATTTTGAAACTACTGTAAACTAGAGGGTCAGGTGAGCCTGTATCACTCATAATTCTGAAAGGGGACCATCCAAGGACCATTTTGAAGTAAAAAAAGGGGAGTAACTCTGGTTAGATTTGTCGAAAAATCATCATTATCGAACTTGACCTAGATATTCATGAGATACAATTACATACCAAACCTAGTTTCAATCTGATTTTTTGTTCACAAGTTATAATTTGGAAACCAAAATATTAGCAATTTTGAAGTAAAAAAAGGGGAGTAAATCTGGTAAGATTTGTCGAAAAATGATCGCTATCGCACTTGACCTAGATATTCATGAGATACACTTACATACCAAACCTAGTTTCAATCTGACTATTTGTTCCCAAGTTATCATCTGNAAACCAAATATTTAGCAATTTTGAGGTATAAAAAGGGACACAACTCTAGTAAAAATAGTCGAAAAATTGTCATTATCGAACTTGACCTAGATATTCATAAGATACACTTACATACCAAACCTAGCTTCAATCTGACTTTTCATTCACAAGTTATCATCTGGAAACCAAAAAGCACACGGACGGACGGACGGACGGAAATACGGACAGACGGACGGACGGACGGACGGACGATACCCATTTCTATAGTCCCCTTCGACAAAGCGTCGGGGGACAATTATAGCTAAACCAAAATGGAGTGATTGTGACATTGCAATATACAAAAAGACAATTACTGATGGGATGGCTCGCCTAATGCGCAATTCAAAAGGTGATGTAGAGCGGGATGTAAAAGATCTAGAAAAGGTGCTACACAAAGTTGGAGAAGCGTCGATGTCCAAATACAGACCTAAAATAAAAGCAAAGCCCAAGGGAAAATCAATATGGAATGAAAAAATAGGAGACGCATCAACAAAGGCAAAAGATGCGCACAAAATATGGAAACAACATGGTGAACCACAAGATCGAATGAATGAACTGAAGGTGAAAATGGTGGCAACAAAAAGGGTATTTCGAAAGGCACAAAGACAGGCCTACGCTTCACAAAGGGACAAAACAGCAGAGCAAATTATGAAGGCATCAAGTTCAGACACTAAACTCTTCTTCAAACTAGTAAACCAACAAAGGAAAACATCTGTAACAAATACAACAATATAAAAAATGGATGGAAAGTCAGCCGACAATAGACAAGGCATATTAGATATGTGGAAAGACCACTTCCAAAAACTTGCAACACCTGCCCTTGAGAAAAATTTCGATTCTGAAAAGCTCAAAATGTTTGAACTGCAGAATAGCATAATAGAAAAACTAGAAGGAGAAAATGGAAATGCGATAGAACATGTTTCAACAGAAGATGTCATTAAGGCTATTAGAAAGCTAAAATCCGGAAAGGCCTCAGACGAGGATGGAATATCTGCAGAGCACTATAAACTTGCAACAGAAGAACTGACACCATTTATAGTACATGTGCTAAACAATGTTATCATATACCTAGATGTACCACTATTTCTAAAGGGAGGTATACTAACACCAGTTTTAAAGAAGGACAAAGATAAAACAAACCCAGCTAGCTACAAGGGAATAACTGTTACAAAAATATTTGCAAAAATATTACAAAGCATATTAAAAGACAGGATAGATGATAAAGTCAACTCTATACAGAATAGCCTGCAACGGGGTTTTACAGAAGGAGTTTCCTCCCTCTGTGCAGCTTTCATCACCTCTGAAGCAATAGCAGAAAGCAAAAAACTTAAACATCTGCTAATTTTGGTAACACTGGATGCAGAAAAAGCCTTTGACAAACTGAACCACGAGATCTTGTTCAACAAACTATACCATTATGGAATAAAGGGAAAACTGTGGATCCTCTTAAGAAACCTATACAGAGGAATGAACATAAAAGTAAACTGGGAAGGACAACACTCAGACCGGTAGAGCCACAATTTACAGTCTATTGGGAGCAGGGCTGCACGTGAGACGTGGGTTCTCACCTGCAGTAGCACATAAGTTATGGCGAACATACGCTATACCAAGATGTATATATGGCCTAGAAATTATGAGCCTCACTAATAAGGACCATGAAATGTTAGAGCTAGCACAGAGGAAGATTATGAGGCAATTACAAGGTCTGCCTAATAACACAGCGAATACAGCTGTCTACGTAATGATTGGTGCTGAACCTATACAAATCACCATAGAGATAAACCTCCTGACCTTCTTTATGAATATAGCAAGGAACAATGACACAATTGAATATGAGATCCTATGCCGACAAGTAGCTATTTCGGAACAAACAGATTACTTTATTGGTAGATTGGAAAAAATGCTACAAAAATACAGCCTCCAGAAGTGCAGTGAATACCTGCAAAAACCCATTTCAAAGTACAACTGAAAAAAACTAATAGACCAAAGAACAAACAACCACTGGAAAGAAAAGTTTGAAATGGAAAAACAGGAGAAAACAACCCTTCAATATTTAGAACAAAAACAGCCATTGAAACAAGTACATAACATCTGGAAAAGTGTGAAGCACAATACAAGACATGTCAGGGCAGGGGAAGTTAAAGCACGGTTGCTGTCACAAACATATATGGTACAAGCAAAAAGGGCCAAGTACGACCCAAGAATGAACCCGATATGTCTCATATCTAGAAAGGCTGAAGAAAATATAGGTTTGAACATTTCTTATTAGAATGTGCTGAACTCGAAGCGATAAGGAGCAAATACCTGCATAAAATTAGAAACTATGTCAACGCAGATGCAGCAAATAGATATGAAAAAATAGTACAACATGGAAATCTCCTTCAACTGATAATGGACTGTACTAGCAAAAAAGTCAACTGTAATGCGAAAGAACAGGAAGAAATAGAAAGTCTGGCTAGAGCTATGTGCTACGATCTGCACCTGGAACGCTGTAGGAAAATAGGGGATGTACCAGGAGTATAACAATGTGCTATGAAGACTACAAAGTGATGAACATTCATTTAGTTTAACTTTTATGTCGTAGTGCATGAATAAATGCTATTTTAAGCAGTAGTAAAATTAAGTAGAGATGTGATAAACATTCATTATTTTAGCTTTTATACCATATAGCTAGAACATAGTGCTTTTACCTTTTAGCTACATATATATATTTTATATGTGAATTCCACAGTCTAGTCCGTGTGTATTATAAACTGCTTTTATGGATGCTTATAACACATATGTTTTTACACCTGCAATGTATATAGCACAATGTATAGATGCGACGCCTATTAACTACTAGTCCGTGATCTTAACCTGAGCTACTGTGTTAAATATGTATATGCATGGAGATATGACTTTTTAAATATGCGTGAATTCTATACTAGTTTTTAACATGTAATGATATACGAGATGGTAGACTCATTCAACAGATTAACCGGATTTTAGTGATGTATTATAATATGCATGGATTTTTATCATTAACAAGATTTTAGTGGGTGCGGGTGCTTTTTATGTTTGTTTAACGGTGATGTACATACCGCTTAAAAATATGCTTAATTCAAGCAGTGCTCCACATTCAATGGAGGAAGTTACAGAACAAGTAACAAGCAGAACCGCTTTTAATATAAATATGACACAGTTTCGAATAAATATTAATAAAACAAGTTCACTATTTTCATCATTTATAGAAGAATATAATTTTTCATATTATATTCAGCATCATAATATAATATGCAAAATATTTCGAAATTGATCAATGCATATCAGGATAAATTACTGTAATCTACGAAACTATACAAAGGCCCTTTCTTTAAGGTCAAGGACAGCTTACTTTCGATTTCGTCTTCAAAATATATAGTCTTGATAGATGGTTTATTGTTTGTTATTTTCCGTTATGGTGTCTTGGTAATATAATTACACTATTTTGAAATAGTATATATTTTAATGTAGTAACGTTGCCCACAAGAGACCTTCGGTAATCTCAGTATGTCACAATTCATTGGAGTGTAAAATCCGTGAAACTCCCCTTCTCGGCTTCTGTTCTGGGCTTCTCAGAAAATTTTTAGGCGGTCCGGCACAAATTGAAAATCGCTCCTATATTAAGAGGTGTGAAATTTAAATGTTGTTAATATGAGTAGGCATGGCCTATAGAGAGGACGTTAGTATTTGAAATTAAGTGATACTAAAAATACCTTTATATATCCACATGTGACCGTAAATCGGTCAGTTAAGACATTTCCTTATAATTCTCATTCAAATTGGTATTTATAGCAAAGATAAATGCCAGGTTTACTTAGGCACTTAAGCTAAATAAAATACCAAAACATCGTTTAATTTGATGAAGAAATGTCGACTCACTGATCTTTTTTGTTTGCATATGTTTTGTAATGGCGCCCAAGTCACGTTACCTGAAATCGGTCAACCATAAAATAGTCGCCTGGAACACAAATATGCCTAGGAGATTGTATTTTACAATATTTTTTAAATTGCCTTTTCTATATTTCGCCATTTTTTCATTAAATTGTATTTGCTGTCACTTGTTTTCAGCAGATAATATCTCTGTTTTCACGTACAATTTTATCCATGTCCAATTCCATGTAATTCATATTAAATCATATTTTATTACCCACAAATTCCTGCTAAAAATATGAAAATTGTCTAAGGAATTACTTAATTTCAAAACGAAAACAATGTCATTTCCGTTGCCTAATGGAGCTGTAAATATAGGTCAAGATGCGCAGTGGAATGTAAACAAACACAGGATATGCAAATTATCCAATACGGACTGTGTTTTTCTGGAAATATTTGACTTTGATTATTAAGTCAAAATGGTAATAGTAAAATGGCACCATTTTGGCACCAAAACCTATAGATATCTATTCTTATCTGTTTAAATCTTATTGTTGTCTTGATCAAAGTGAAAGTAAATTCATTATCTATTTCTGGACGCAATTTGCAGGATAAATGACGTCATCGACATCTAAACTCACGTGGCAGCGCATTCCAAAATGGTGACTGATTTCAGGTGTTGACCGATTTCAACGGACGAGAGGATACCTATCATATGTTTATCATTAAACACTGTCATGTGGAATCTAGAGTACCATTTACACTGTGTTAGTTATTATTTAATATGGGAGCGGAGATCGCTAGGCAAACAAGGGTTAGGGTCCACTACGAAGTTATGCGAGCGGCAATGGCACAAGAGTTCGTACTAAAACTGTTCATGCCATGGGTGAGGGTCTATTCTTAACAGTTAATTCTATACTATCAAACAGACATGATTTTCGTCCGCTTTAAAGTGGAATTCCGCTTTTTTTTTTTCCGGATTTTACCGTTTTACCGTTACGATTCCTTTTTTATAGTATATTCAATACTTCCGATTTTGCAGATTTCTGCTTTTTTGTTGTCCTCGTAAAATCAGGTCTGTATCAAAAAGGAAGGTCGCTAGGCAATGAGGAAGGTCGCTAGGTAAAGAGGAAGGTAGATTGACGTCACCCAGCTTCCTTATGACGTCACTGAGAAGTTTGAAAATACCATCGATAGATAAATGAAAAAGCTCAAAGTTACGAAAAAGTTATGAAAAGGTACGAAACCATTTGGGTATGAAGTTACGAGATAGTAATGCCACCTAGCGGGATACAATATAATGCAATGGTCCATCAACGACAATCATATTGCCAGTTTTATTTTATGCAAATTTAACATAGTTGCCCAATAGATATATTATTTTAATTTATTGAATAAAATACAATATTTTATTTAAAAAAAAAAAAACAAAGTTGTTGTGATTATTATTTTTTTATGACAGTAGATACTTTCGTATCTATGTTGGCTTACACATCCGGGTTTAAATGGTGCCCCAACATTTAAGTCTCGTGATTAGTATAGACGCGAGACTGACGCGAGAAATGGAGCATCGGTATATAGTCTACCGGGGTGGTCTACAGTAATGAGGACTAAACGTCCTCTATTATATACCCATATATATCCGTATCGTAGTTATGCCAGAAAATAGATCCAATTTTTTAAAAGTAACAGACTGGTCGTTTGTTTGTAATAAATGGTCTTATGTCGGTTCAAAAGCTCATTGCGAGCTTATGTTATGTTGTTTCTGTCTTGCCGACTTTAAATAAAACTTATTTGATTTGATTTGATTTGATGTCTTGTCATATATTTTATGATGATATGGAATAATTTGTATGGTTGATACCACCAACTCTGAGTTTCAGTTCTCAAGCCCCGGGCTGATATGAGGTCTGATATGGATTTTCAATGTAGCCGTGATACAGTTGAATCTAGAAGTGAAATTGTATTGAGGAGAATATAGACAGTGATTTATTAAATCTAGATTTTGAAAATGTCCAGGAAATAACAAATCAAATTAGTAAATATGAAAGAAATGAAAATATTTCTATTAATTTACATCTGTAAATTCATGTGAAACAGTAATGAACAAGGAAAACATTTTTTCACATCCAAGATTTTCAATGATGAGTAATGCATCTATTGGCAATGTGACCATAAACATTTATGGTACATATGTAACAATTTTAAAAATCCATAATTGTGAAGTAAATTCCACAAGTTGCAAGACATTGTTTTTGAGTTGTTGAATTAAATTTTTAATGGTATTTTTTGATTTTCTACAGGCTAAATCTTTTTAGTTGCAAATATATGATAAATAGATTATAACATGGCATTTTCCATATTGGCCCTGGTATCAGCCCTCGACTCATATCGGCCCTCAGGACCAGGGCTGATATGGAAAATGCCATGTAATACATGTAATCTATAAATATTTTATTTTGAGTTTTAAATTACATGTACATTGTTTTATGTATCAAATGAATTAATTCAATGCATTGCAATAGATTTGAGCTATGACATGTGTAGGAAGATTTGAAGATATACGTTGACGTTCGAGGTTGTATATTTTTAGATTGCCACGCAATGTCAGAGTTAGGGAAAGCAGAGTTTGGTGTCACTACATTCTTTGCCAGAAGTCATCCAAATGACAAATGTGGATCTAATGGACTGCCATTAACACCTAATTCTATCAAAATATTAGGAAAGTTTCAAACCCTGACCACATTACATCATCCAAGATTGTGTAGATATATAGATATCAACAAAGGCAGGCATGGTAAGATTTATTTTAGTGATTAAGCAAAGGGAGTATTCCTTTCTTCTGTACATTAATATAGTTTCCATGCTAACCCACTTGCCTAAAGCACGGGACAACTAAAACTGGATTTGGCCAAGTGAAAATTATGAAAGAATTTGTTTCAATAAATAGAACATTTTTCTAAATTTGGCTTTCCGGCAAGTAGGTGAAAAAAATTAAGGCAAAGACTGTTAGTATGGCTACAAACTTGAAAGCAACTCGGCCAAAAGACAATCATACTGTTTACAAACTAAAAAAGCAACTCTGACGTCTATTAAGAAAACTTGGAAACAGTTCAAATATGCCCAAGTTTAAAAACAGGTCGGCGAGAGTATAATAGAATATAAATTAATTTTAGAGTCACATGTCATCTTATTCGTGTTTTGATTGGTTTAAAAAGTTGAGGTTATTTGTCAATGAACGGAATCTAAAAATAAACGTCATTCTCAAGGTGTTGCATGCCATTGTCATCAGGTGATTTTCTTTAAATGAGGTACCTTTGGGGTTATTTAAATTTATTTCCGATTATTTGCCTTATTTTGAAAAAATAAATATATTTTTCAATATCATAACAAAAAAAGTTTCAATTAATTAATAAGGATTGATCGAAATTATTTGTTCGGTTCATTCGTAATAACCTCAATCAGGTTGTACACACCCTTGCGTAACCTGCTACATGGGTTACACAGTGTGTACAACCTGATTGAGGTTATTTCTCCATGAACCAAACAAAAATTGTGATAAATCCTTAAATAAATTGGCATAAGAAATGTATATAGTTGAGTAGAGGTGGAAAAATGAACCATTTACTACAAGGGAAAAATGAAACATTAAGGACAATATTTTAATATATTATATCTTTATTTTATCAGGTACAAGACATTTAGTTTATTTATTATTTTTATTAAGAGTTAAATAGTAATGTCCAGTTCATTAATTTTTTTTATTATATTGATTAATGTTTATTAATTTATAATTATGTTTCCATCAAGAAATCAATGTTAACCAGTTCTAGTACTAATTTGCGAAATAATGAAATAATATTTGAATATAAATAAATCTTATCTGAATTTTAATTTTTGCATGTGTAAACACAGATTATTGTTATGTGTATCACTGATAGGTATTTTATTATATGTAAGATTTATATTTCAGAAAGACTGATTGTCGTTCTAGAATATTACAGAGAAAACTTGCAGAAAATTGCAAAAACAGGAAAATATTCAAAGTATGTTTCTTTTATTGGTTCAAATAATCTAAAATATGTTTTCCTTCAATTTATGACTAAAACCAAAAGACAGTACATGTGTTACAACAAACAGAAGAATTTTATTCCATACACAACTACTTCGGTGGCATAATGGTTAGCATGTTCGCCTTGAGTTTGGTAGATCGTGGGTTCGAGCCGTGGTCGGGTCAAACCAAAAACTATAAAATTGGTGTTTGTTACTTCTCCGCTAAGCACACAGCTTTAAGGAGAAACAGCAAATACTGGTTGGCTCGAAATCAGAATAATGTGTCAGAGTGGAGAGACATGTCTACATGCGGACTGTTGTTTCAGTGAACTAACACTATAAAAATCCAACTCAGCGTGTTGGTCTAGTACAAAGCGGACCTTATCATCATCTCATTGAAAATCAACTTGTTCTCGCCATGATATATGTAGCTGAAAAATTGCTGAATTGGCATTAAGCAACAATCACTGACAATCACTAACTTATTCCATACAAACAAATACCTGTTTGTACATGTAACTTGGCTCCTTGCAGAAACGAAAAGATAAATTCAATGAATTGTTAACCAATTTTATTTAAAAAATAATAATTTCTACATCATTTAATTTTTTGAAGAAATATACAATATTGGTCTATTGATGGTGAATATATAATTCATTGGATGAGACTGGGGTCAACATGAATACATTTGGTGTCTATTAGGTGCATTCCAAAGCACATATACTTGGCTTGTCAACTGGATTTTGTAGAAGATTGATAATTTATAATACATTCATGTTGACCCCTAAAGGAGCGTTTTTAGATCTCACATGCAAATAATAGTAAATAACTGATAGAAAATAGGAAGCAAGTGCAGAGATACATATTAGTACATATTAGTACCACTTTCACTAAACAAAATTATATTCATAGAAATAAATATGCATTTATTCTAAAATTTCATTTTCAGTGTAGAAGATTTACTTACTTTAGCATATGAAATCCTGGAAGGTTTAGCATATCTGAACAAGAAGTCAATCACACACAGAAATTTATCCAAGTCTAATATATTATTTGATATAAAGGTAAAAGTACTATTGATTTTTAGCTCAGCTGGACCAAATGTCCATGTCATGTAGTGTAAATACTTTGTTTACGTCATCAGCATTCATTAGCTTTTCACATTTCAGTTTTTCTCAACATTTTAATATGATTTTCATTTTATTTGGATATTCAACATGGCTGCTAGCCCAATTATGCTTTCTGATTGGCTGAATCTTTTTTATAAATGCAGAAACCACATCTATCCTCAAATTGTTACTACATTGTATTAGGAATTTTCCTTATATAAATATTGTGTTTATCTTTGATGATCAGGTATCCAAGATGGCTTTAATGGAAGGACAAAGTATAAAACTCTTTGGGATAAATAATTTGAAATGATTATTCTCTAAAACAAATTGCCAAATTGTAGAATTTCTAGCACTCATGTGGTTTCTGAGAATTTTTTGGAAGGTAAAAATGAAATACATGCTGATGCAAAATATTTTAAAAACATTTCCTATCTATAAAAGTAAATTATAAAGTTTTTTTTAAGTGTTATTATAAATATACATGCACAAGAAAAGTATGAAAAAAGCCAAGACTTTGGTTGCTCCCAACAATTTTATATTTTCTCAGAGAAGTAACATTGTATTGTTTTATAACACAAATATATTTGATATATTTTGTAGGGTAAAGTGAAGCTGTCAGAGTATGGTTTATATCATATTACAGAATATGGTGCTAATGTCTCTTTTCCTATTGGGTAATATAACTTACTGGTACCCATGTAAATAAAGAGGGGTAGGATTATGGTGTTTAATGCCACTTTCAACAATATTTCAGTTATATCATGGTGGTCACTTTTTATAGTAGAGGAAACCGGAGTACTCGGAGAAAACCACTAACCTGCCGCAAGTCACTGACAAACTTTATCACATATTGTTGTATCGAGTACACCTCGCCATGGTTGGGGCTCGAACTCACGACGTTAGTGGTGATAGGAACTGATTGCACAGGTAGTTGTAAATCCAGTTACAATATGACCATGACGGCTTTTGTAAATAAAATAAATAATTAATGTAAAACATATATTTGAATACCAAATGAGGAAACAAAAGACAATATCTTTACTGGTTTTAAAGTACAGTCAAACTTGTCCTAGTAGTCACCTTGAATTAACAGTCACCTGGTGTAAATGATCAGTTTAAAACCTTCTTGACCACATTTATGTGTTATTTTAACTCAAATAAATGGTCACCTCACTAACATGGTCAACAGTCTCTCAGAGTTTATTCCATGTTATAAGGTTTACCAATACAATGTATTTAACAGTCACTTTTTATTCTAGACAACAAAAAACATTGGAAACTAATTTTCGAGGTGGGGTAACAGATCATAAGTTTTGGCTTGTGAAGATGTTCAAATTACAAGAATGCTGAAATACTGATCTCAGAGTCTATATGGTCAAGCTCATTCTTTAATGTTGCTGTTGGGGAATGTATTTTAAAAGACATATTCATACACTGAATCTTTGGAAAGTGTTATTGGTAATTAACACATTATTGTCTTAAATGCTGACATTTAATTAAATTTGAATAATAGTTTTTGATAAACATGTATCGACATGAAATTGAATATTTATGTCCCTTCCTTAGGCGTAGTGGCCATTAACTTTTACCTATGGCCGTCTGTATGTCCCTCCCATGGTTTCTGCTCAATAACTTAAGTTCTTAAACAAGTCAATTGAAATTGTATGTTTAGGGACCATAAAAGAAAGACTAAGTTCGATTTTGGATGTTACCACTTTTTTCCGTTATGGAGTTTATAATGCTGCTTGATTTGCCAAAAAATTCATATTTACTTTAGCTGGAAGCGAGGGCATCTGTATCCTCTGAACACATCCTTCCATTTTTATTTTCAGTCAGCCAGAGTATATGCCACCAGAAGTGTTTTGCGACAGTACTATTGAAACTGATGATCATGTTGAAACTGACATAGTTACTGAACCATGTGGACCCAAAACTGATATATGGTCTCTAGGACTTATATTGCTAGAAGTGTTTACAGTAAGTGTATGTTATATATATATGCTCTGCTAAAGATGGATTTTGGTTGAGATAATGAGGTTCTGAAGAAGGAATGAAAACACACTTTACTCTATCAGACATGTAAACACACTTTACTCTATCAGACATGTAAACACACTTTACTCTATCAGACATGTAAACACACTTTACTCTATCAGACATGTAAACACACTTTACTCTATCAGACATGTAAACACACTTTACTCTATCAGACATGTAAACACACTTTACTCTATCAGACATGTAAACACACTTTACTCTATCAGACATGTAAACACACTTTACTCTATCAGACCTGTAAACACACTTTACTCTATCAGACATGTAAACACACTTTACTCTATCAGAGCAGCAATAAAGGTGGTGTCCCTGTACTTAAATTGGATGGTCTCTCATGTTTGTTTGTATCCATAGCCTTTTCTTACTAATAAAGTGGTGCTGCCCAATAAGCTGTTGTCTCTTAGTTTTACCTCTTGCACAACATTAGCTAATGATATATTTCTATTTTTTAGAATGTTGATCTCTGGGATGGATTGAGCATTCCACAAAAATTTCACAGAACAATTGGTTTTTTCAGTAGAGGTATATTATAAATTGATTAAGTTAAGATACAGTAAAACCCTGATATATTCTCCCTAATAAACAGAAATCTTGTATATACCACTATGAAATCTTGTATATACCACTGAAATCTTGTATATACCACTATGAAATCTTGTATATACCACTATGAAATCTTGTATATACCACTGAAATCTTGTATATACCACTATGAAATCTTGTATATACCACTATGAAATCTTGTATATACCACTATGAAATCTTGTATATACCACCTTGCTGGAATGTNGTCTAACCCTGTGCTTTTAAATGAATTAAGATGACACAATTCCTTATATATAAATTCCTCGGACACAGGACTTATTTCAAGTTGTAATCTATTGATATTAACTCTACTATAAAACTGTTGGAAAAGAGTAGAGGCTACGTGGAATATATTTGGAGATGGAGGCAACTTGTACCACTGAAATCTTGTATATACCACTATGAAATCTTGTATATACCACTATGAAATCTTGTATATACCACTATGAAATCTTGTATATACTATGTACCACTATGAAATCTTGTATATACCACTATGAAATCTTGTATATACCACTGAAATCTTGTATATACCACTATGAAATCTTGTATATACCACTATGAAATCTTGTATATACCACTATGAAATCTTGTATATACCACTGAAATCTTGTATATACCACTGAAATCTTGTATATACCACTATGAAATCTTGTATATACCACTATGAAATCTTGTATATACCACTGAAATCTTGTATATACCACTATGAAATCTTGTATATACCACTGAAATCTTGTATATACCACTATGAAATCTTGTATATACCACTGAAATCTTGTATATACCACTATGAAATCTTGTATATACCACTATGAAATCTTGTATATACCACTATGAAATCTTCAGGAACCTATTTCCCCACATGCTAAACCTGGTTATAATAACGCCAAGATATTAAAAGAGCAAACTTTCAATTTCATGTTATTTAAGCCTCGATCAATAATGTCAATTAAATGATTTCACACCTGGATGAATTCACTGTCATTGATTACAGGTAAACATCTATTTGATTACACACCTCTTGGTATTGCAGTAAAAACATTTTAAATTTTCAAACTTAAGTAAAAGTTAAATGGTTAAAAATTTTAATGAAAAAACAAAATAAAACACACTTACAATTGTTTGAGTTCATTTAATGTGCTGTTTGACTGAAAGATGTCCACATAGAAACAAAAGAAAAATATGTTGATTTGAAGCACGAAAGAGAAATTGTTGATTATCTAACAAATTATCCCAAATCTATGGAGTAAGAAATTGTTGATTACTTTATGACTTTGTGTGATATTTCAGTAAAATGACAAACAATAAGCAATATTGTCACAAATACATATGTAAGTGCTTGACAAATCATTTTTAAATGGGTTTCAGATTGAGATACACTTCAATTCAAACCTTTATACTTATAAAAGGATTGAAATGAGTCAATGAAGAACAACATAGCTCACAATTCGCAGGGATAGCACAAATTCATGTGCATATCAATAGTCATGATTCACATTCAGAAATTACATTAATACACACATCTGTAAGCTAATTGTTAAGAACAGTCAATCTTAATAAATGAATAAATATATTATTTCAGGACAGCATCCACTCGATTTTTATGTAGAAGAGTGCAATTTACAAGACAAAATAAAGGTAACAAACATCATACAAACAACAGCCAGTATTTGTTACAGTTGTAGTTGGGTAAAAGTAACGGGTACCGCCACCTGTTGATATCCCTGAGGGTAAAAGTAACGGGTACCGCCACCTGTTGATATCCCTGAGGAATTTCCTGTTGCTCAAATATGAATAAAATATGTTAAAAAAATTACATTTTTCTTGCAGTGTGAAATTGGTAAAACATTTCTTCATGTTTAAGGTGTATACTCTTTCTTTAGCAGTTGGGGGCGTATTTTACATAATAAATTGTCTAATGTTTACACTCCTTCAACTTTCAATTTTTAGATGTCACTTTTTAAAACATATATACAGTCTTGTCCAGTAAGTCAATCTACTATATAATAATGTCTAGTTTTCTTAAATATTTAACTGATGGGAGCCTTTTATAGTTTTTTGTCTATAGTTGAAACACTGTAAGTTTATGTTGGGCACAATGATAACAATTTTTGTATGATTACTTCACCCTATTTTTTTTGTTTTTGTTTTGTTTTGATAACCCAGCATCTGGGACATTAATTTTTATACACCATATAACATCAAAATGCTGCTCAGATGTAGTGTTTATCAACAGATGTAAAAGTGTATCACTCAACTGTAGACTAGGGACTGTTTCACACTCATTTCAGAGTATGAGATATGCTCGTTATTGAAGACCTATTTATTCTTCAGGATTTACCAGAGGATGTTAGGAATGTTTTAAGACGGTGTTTGACTGTCAATACAGAGGACAGGTAAGCCTTCTAAACTGTTACTTTAGGATTTACCGGAGGATGTTAGGAATGTCAATCGTGACTGAAACCCAGTTCAAACATCGGAGCCTCTTAGTAGTTTTTATTAGCAATTGCATCGGTGCTCTGTAAATGGAGGAAAATAGTTTAACATGCACAAGAACCTTGACGAATACGACAACATCCGGTAAATGGGTGTCACGACCCGAAATGATTTTTAACTATTTCAAAAGTAAAAGTAGGCCTATTGACAACATATGTGTATCTCAATCTGTTCTATCAGCATCTTTCTTCTGTAAATTTACTTAAGCAAACTTTGATTAGAGTTTATCATTATTATATTTTTGAAATGCTCACGGAAAAAAAAATGCTTCAAAGATTTACAAAATTCACACAATTTGCTTGTAACAATTTTGGTAACAAGCAATAATTTGCTTGTGGACATAAAAGTTAATTTCTGTGCATGGACTTCTAAACTGTTACTTCAGGATTTACCAGAGGATGTTAGGAATGTTTTAAGACAGTGTTTGACTGTCAATACAAAGGACAGGTAAGCCTTCTAAACTGTTACTTCAGGATTTACCAGAGGATGTTAGGAATGTTTTAAGACAGTGTTTGACTGTCAATACAGAGGACAGGTAAGACTTCTAAACTGTTACTTCAGGATTTACCAGAGGATGTTAGGAATGTATTAAGACAGTGTTTGACTGTCAATACAGAGGACAGGTAAGACTTCTAAACTGTTACTTCAGGATTTACCAGAGGATGTTAGGAATGTTTTAAGACAGTGTTTGACTGTCAATAAAGAGGACAGATAAGACTTATAAACTGTTACTTCAGGATTTACCAGAGGATGTTAGGAATATTTTAAGACAGTGTTTGACTGTCAATAAAGAGGACAGGTAAGACTTCTAAACTGTTACTTCAGGATTTACCAGAGGATGTTTTAAGACAGTGTTTGACTGTCAATAAAGAGGACAGGTAATCCTCTGAACTGCTACTTTAATATGACATTAAATCAAGAAGAAGAAAAAATATAAGCTTAAATTTCTGATAACTTTTAGATTCATACAATGCTTTTTCCTATACATTGTATTTTATTTGAAAGTTAAATGAGGTAGAAGGAGTTAGGGCATATCATTAGGCATCTCTATATAAGTTATTTTTAGAAGGAGTTAGGGCACATCATTAGATAGGCATCTCTATATAAGTTATTTT
>MJUT01058386.1:295099-307662 GCA_002080005.1 Gigantidas platifrons | reverse complement strand
TTTTTTTTAAAAGGGTGCAATTCTGTGCTATCTGGGGGCATTTCCAAGACTTTATTTTAGACTATCTGAAGGTCATAACATTACCATATTTTTTTTCGATTTAAACGTTACGTTATGAGTTATGCAAAATCAAATAGTCTTTACATTTTAGTTATGTTAATGTTTGATGAAAGTGAAATAAAGGGAAACAAGATTAGAATAGTATTCAAAAACATAAATCAGGAGACAAAGACTAGGTAGATAAAACGGACAATTACTACAAACAACAGAAAACAACCAAAAAGAACACACTCAAAAAACAAAAGATAAATGAGCAACTCAGACTCCAACAAAAATTAGGAACACGAGCGGGTGCACCTGGAAGGGTAAGCGTCCTCTGCTTTTCAAGAAACACCGAGGTGCTCATGTGATGTCATGTCCGATGGTAAATGAAAGAGAAAAAAACAGCGACAGAGTGAACATCATGCTTGAGATAGTCACATCATATCGACCATCAAGTTCGGGATTTGCGACCATAGAACTTTTGAAGCAATGGCTTAAGTCTTCAAGTAGCATAAACTAAAAGTCCTTGACCCGATTGCTGAAAGCCATAATTTTTTTTAGTATGGGTTCAATTGCAAAAAGACATATTTTAATTTCAAACATTTATCAATTGACGATAAAATTGCATAGAATTGGCCAAAAATGCCGTGTATCTGTTGTCTTTGAAAACGAATTCTCTGGCAACATCTAGCAAATTCAGAGGATCTGTTTTTTCCTTGTGAACGCTCAGAAACATTAAATTGTTTAATCTGGTCTGGGTCATCGTTGACCGTAGGTAGCTCTATAGCTTTTTTTTCTATTTTTTTTAGGCACGGCATGCCATACCAATCAAAATTATTGGTACGGCGAATGCCGTGCCTGCCGTGCCGGCTGCTACGCCTCTGGTAACTGCTTACCCTTCCGGAGCACCTGTGTTTATCCCCGGTTGTATAATGTTGCTCAGTCGTTTGTTTTTTGTATAGTACTTTGTAGATTATCGTTTGTTCTTATGTCGTTTTACTTTCAACTACTGTATTTTTGTCCTAATTCGACTTACGGCTTCTTATTAAACCTTTGATATCTTCAGGGCTGTGAAATGCAGAACAACAATAAAAGAGCTGTTCCGTTACTTGATTTTGTGTCTAAGTGTAATGCTAGATAGTCTTTCATGCTTATTTATATCTACATCTTTTCTTATAAATAACACCGCGTCGGTGGTGTAATGGTTAGCGTGCTTGCTTCGAGTGTGGTAGATTGTGAGTTCGAGCCCCGACCGGGTCAAACAAAAGACTATAAAGTTGGTATTTGTTGCTTCTCAGCATTAAGGAGATAGCAAAAGGCTGGTTGGCTCGAAATCAGGATAGATAGAGTCGATGATGAACAGCTTAACCATACGGGTTCTGATTTCGAAATAAAGAGGGGTCCTTTCAAACATACAGAAAAAGCCTCCGAATCTAAGATGAAACAAACTAAATATGAAGTGATTATTGGTATATGCGGAAGAGTCAATTTTGACAGTTTTGTAAATAATTTAATTTTTAGGAATTTTAATCTTTACTATGTTCATAAAATATATTTTTGTAAATAAAATATTTTCATATAATTACTTTGATAACTTTTTCATTTAATTATCATATTTACACTACACTNAAGTAGTTATGTCATTTTGAGTCAACTCATTGAAGCTACACTCTACAAGTAGTTATGTCATTTTGAGTCAACTCATTGAAGCTACACTCTACAAGTAGTTATGTCATTTTGAGTCAACCAATATTAATCTTACTCCTTAATACTGCATACTTGATAGGAAAGCAACAAATATGAGTTTTTATAATCTTTGGTTTGGCCTGATCAGGGACCTGTATTTTATGTATATACAATGTTCATATTATTTCGGTAGAAAAGTCAGTTGTTCTTCTAATGTTTACTGTACCTTAGACATAAAACATGTTCAATGTTGGAGCCACAGCGGTTTGGTTATTCATGGTGTGTTTATCCTAACTTTCATCAATTTTTTTATTTCTTGTGACTGCCCAATTTTTTGAGGGAGGAAACCTCTGACCAGTGAAATCCCCGGCCATGGGTTGCCATAGGTATATGGAAGCCTTAAAACTTGAGGTAAATTATTTATTAAAGAAATGTAGATACAGGGACATATGTAATATGTAGATACAGGGACATATGTAATATGTAGATACAGGGACATATGTAATATGCCGACAGACAGATCCTTAAAACATTTTGTCAGCACAATAGTCCTCCTTGTATTAGGCAACTCCAACCAAAAGACACCCTTCTTATCAGGCTAGATTTCAGATGCAGTGAGATAACAAATACTAGTAAACTGCCCCTCTTAAGGAAGACTATCCCCCTTATAAAGCCTCTTTTTCACTGTAGAAGCAGTGGCCTTATAAGAGTTGACATACCATATTCTCCTTTGTTGTTTACAGCTACAATAGCTCCAACATAGAAGTAAAATTTACTGATTCTCCCCATAACAGACAGTGCAGCAGTAGTGGGGTCTACACCCATACCAATCATGTTTACAGCTTGAAATCTAAAAATAGATATGATGAAATTACTTACCATATTCACCTTTATTGTTGATGACTAATAAAGCTCCTGTAAAACTTGGGTAATATTTAGCAATCATTTGAATGACTACTTTAGATATTATACCTGGTTCCCTGCCCATGGCCATCTGGTTAACTGCTTGGAATCTAAAACAAGAATCTTAATTTTATTATTTATTGGTATATTTTGAATGTAAACATATTGATTATAAAATAATGGCAATTTTGAAGGTTGAGACAGACATTATCAGATGAGCTGCGATACAGACCCTGGATCGTTTAACTTAACAGATATTTCGTATCGTTTGCGTGTATTGTTCGTGCGTTTTTCGTTTTCCGTTCGTTTGCGTTTCGTGCGTGTAATTTATTCTTTCGTTTCGTGTATCGTTTGCCAGTTTAATTAGACTAATACACGAAACTAAATACAAACGAACGATACACGATACACGAAACGAACCCACGCTACGATTTCCAGTTTAAGATAATTACTACAATTTCAATCTTACTATTATTAAAAAATATTTAATTAAAGTGTAAACAAAATTTTACATATACAAACATGCATTTCCTTTATTTACATGTACCAGTAATTTTGTACAATAAGGAAAAAACATATTTAATAAATGCATTTTTTTATATAATTTACAAATAAACAAGAAATCATCTACATGTATGAAAACAAATGCCTCTGGCAGTTTCACCTGGGAAATACATGCACTGCAGGTGTGAAATGTCAACTCTTACATTTGTAATTTCATTCTAATTAACAATTATATGACCTTTTGAAGCCGCACGCCTCTCGGACAGCTTAACCGAGAAAATAACTGATACACCTATATCTGGTTGGAATTGTCAATTCAGAATCCGAATAATTATAAATATTAATTCTGTATAATTATATAATTATATAAATATAAATTCTGTATAATTATATAATTAAATAAATATAAATTTGTTTAATTATATAAATAGTAAGTCATATTTGGAAATCAAATATATGAGATTTAAAATTTAATCATAAATATAATTATTAAACACATTGGTAATATAAACTATTTAATATAAATTTTATTATCCTATTACTTTACCGATTAATTTATCATTTATATAAATAGCTTGCTTATAAAATATAAGATTACAGAAGTTAATCACATCAATTTGCACAAAAGTCATTCAAATAATAACACGATGCTATTCGTGTATTGTGCGTTCGTTTCGTGTATCGTTCGTTTGTTTCGTGTATCGTGTGTTCGCTTCGTGTATCGTGCGTTTGTTTCATGTATCGTGCGTTTGCTTCGTATATCGTGCGTTTTTCGTGTCGTTCGTTCGTTTTCCGTTCGTTTCGTTTGCGTTTTTCGTTCGTTTGCGTTTCGTGCATGGTGTAAACTTATACGATCCAGGGTCTGTACTGGTGATAATGTATGTCGAGATCTGGCGTTATTATTTTTATCGGTGACGTCACACTGACCGATAATTTTCAATATCAGAATCAGTTCCTGCACATGTGAGTTACGAACCAACCTAATATCTTTGTGGATCAAGATCAGTTCAATGATCCAGACTTTATCAGCAGCACACATCAAAGGGAAAATATCCCATTTGCTGATAAATGATTTTCTTATCATTGTCTATCAAATCGATAAAATATGAATAAATATGAATTATCATGGGACACAATGAATTAATTCGTCATTATTTCTACCAGACAAATTAGCATTGATTGTATATTTCACGTAATTAATGGTGAATGTTTTAGTACTTGCAATACACAAATGAATTTTTTTTTTATTAAAAAACAAACAGCTCTTTTCTTTCTATTTTTCAAAGTGTTGAATTTTCATTGCAAATATTTTGTTTCTACGAATATAATTATTACTGCATGTTATTGTTGAATATTCTAAGGGGCTGTCATGGTTGTGATCGTATGGTAGTTGGATTTATAACTACCTATGCAATCAGTACCCATCACCACTAAAGTTGTGAGTTTGCATCCCGCTCATGGCAAGGTGCACTCAATACAACATTATGTAATAAAGTTTGTCAGTGACTTGCGTGGTGGGGTCGGTGGTTTGTCAGTGACTTGCGTGGTGGGGTCAGTGGTTTGTCAGTGACTTGCGTGGTGGGGTCGGTGGTTTGTCAGTGACTTGCGTGGTGGGGACGGTGGTTTGTCAGTGACTTGCATGGTGGGGTCGGTGGTTTGTCAGTGACTTGCGTGGTGGGGTCGGTGGTTTGTCAGTGACTTGCGTGGTGGGGTCGGTGGTTTTCAGTGACTTGCGTGGTGGGGTCAGTGGTTTTCTCTGGATACTCTGGTCTCCTTAACCAACATGATATAACTGTAAGTGTAATATTGTAATATTGTTGAAAGTGGTGTTAAACACCAATACCCTAACCCTAACCTTTGAATATTTTTCTATTAATAGGTTTCATCTGGAATTCATTCCTATCATGATGCAACCGTCTTGTGATTGTCAGATAGGATAATCATTTTTTGATGTGGGGGTTAGGGGGTATACCAGCTTGTTTACTTCAGCTAGTATTGTGTCAAAATAAAAATCAAGCAGATACATCTTTTTTCACACTTAGTCCAAATTCATGTTGAACAAACTCCCTCCAAATTGTTGTACAACTATCATGTTGTTACTAAAATAAACTGAACATAACACAGCTTTAAAAAGTTATACTTGCGACAGGTCGGAGGTTTTCTCAAGGTACTCCGGATTCCTCCACTAATAAAACACCACCACAATATAACTGAAATATTGTTGAAAGTGGTATTAAACAACATAAACTTAAATTTTAAAAGGTCATATTTCTATACATGTACCAGTAGTTCAACAACATATTTAAATAACGGTATAAAACTGTTTACTTACGCTGGTAAAAATCTCATCATTATATCTCCGTCTCCAGTGGCAACTGCTCCACCTACCCCATTCATAGCATATGCCCCTGCTCCCATGATGGGGGAATCCCCTACTCTTCTAAAAAAAATTAATAGAACCTTGTTAGCTAGAACTCAAATAAGTTGTTTGTAAAAAAAACCCTAAAAATTGGTCATTGTTGTTTTCTTTGTAGTGTTAATTCCAAATTTTAAAAAATNAAATGAAAACCCCATTCATAGCATATGCCCCTGCTCCCATGATGGGGGAATCCCCTACTCTTCTAAAAAAAATTAATAGAACCTTGTTAGCTAGAACTCAAATAAGTTGTTTGTAAAAAAAAAACCTTAAAATTGGTCATTGTTGTTTTCTTTGTAGTGTTAATTCCAAATTTTAAAAAATCAAATGAAAAACTAAAAAATACCACACTGTCAGAACAATAAAACAATACCACACTGTCAGAACAATTAAAAAAATACCACACTGTCAGAACAATTCATAAATACCACACTGTCAGAACAATTCAAAAATACCACACTGTCAGAACAATTCAAAAATACCACACTGTCAGAACAATTCTAAAATACCACACTGTCAGAACAATTCTAAAATACCACACTGTCAGAACAATAAAAAAAATACCACACTGTCAGAACAATTCTAAAATACCACTGTCAGAACAATTAAAAAATACCACACTGTCAGAACAATTCAAAAATACCACACTGTCAGAACAATTCTAAAATACCACACTGTCAGAACAATAAAAAAAATACCACAGTCAGAACAATTCAAAAATACCACACTGTCAGAACAATTCAAAAATATCACACTGTCAGAACAATTCAAAAATACCACACTGTCAGAACAATTCAAAAATACCACACTGTCAGAACAATTCAAAAATACCACACTGTCAGAACAATTAAATCAAAGCGTGAAAGCGCTGATATACGGTTTTGCCTTGAAACTTTATATTAGCTGTGATTTCAAGAATGGATGATTTCCAAATAATCAGACATTCAATACTAACATATATCACCAACTTTAATGCTGCAGAGAAGTGATAGTGTAGCTCTTTGTGCATCTCAGACATGCTTGGGATTTTTATTTTGCAGTGTTAAGTATATATGAGGAACATAACATGTCCGACATACTTCGTGATGAATCATTTGACAAATAATTGGTAACCAGTCTGTGTATTCAGGGTGTCAACTTAACTATGTCAATGAGGTCAAGGTTATATGTTATATTATGACTGGCATGTACTATACTAAATCAACCATCATAGCAAATATCTCAAACTTCTCAATAAAATGTTCACTTAAATGTGGAATGGGTTAAGAGTCAGGTGACAGAGATCTTACTGACAAGATGAACCACTAAATGTCATTAACTTGGTATAAGCCATAACTCTGGTAAGTATGACATCAGAGTATTTGACATCTTTTATTATGGCTATATCCAACATGTCCAAGTGCTTATGTGTTCACTATTGACCAATCAAATTAAAACTGCTCCTATATGTCACTGCATGCAGCTCCATTCTATTTTCTGTTTTTATTACCCTTTCTGACTTTATTATTTAATGCTTTCCAAATCAAGGTAGCTATAATTGTATTGGTCAATGTCATATGTGACTAGAACTTGAAAAGATGCTTTAATGTGTAATTGGTCTTCTTTTTTACAAGGAAACTTATGTCTTACTTGTATAGATTTTGACTCCTGATGTTGAAATGAAGCCCAATGCAATACTAGTACTGTGGCTATGCCACAAAAGAATACTTCTGTGGCCCAATTTGACAACATAATGCAGCAAAGTCTGATTATCCCTCCTTCATGCAATACCATAATTATGCACAGGTTGATTGGATTTACTTCCTTTGGTTAAAGTTTCATTGACATCTTACAAACCAGAGGAGTAGATTTTCTTACAATATCATCTACATAGGTCAACATGAAAGTATCCTTAAGTCCAATTAGCTCCCCCTTGATTATGCAGGTCTGCAATTATTTTTTTTCATGCACATTTTCATATGGTGTACTAGTTTTGGTTAACTTGCAGGTAATGGGGGGTTTTTTTTCGTTCAGAAATTATTTTTTTCGGACAAGACGAGAGTTAGAACTTAGAATATTTATTTTTGTTGCCCCCCCCCTCCTTTTTCAAGTTAAATGGTCGTTCCCTAAGAGGTGATTTGCTTTTGAGGTCACCGACACAGAACAACAAAATAACATCAATAAGTCCAATTATCTCCCCTTAATTATGCTAGATCTTACTTATATTTCATCATGCACTTTTCATATGTTGTTCTACCTTTGATTAATGTTTGTCAACAAACCCACGCAAAAATAATAGATTAAATTACTACGCCAGTAACTGTTCGCATCTTAGTAAAGGTTTAAAGAGAGTCCTACGTCAATGCCACGTTTTTCATTATTTCTGTTATGCTGATTCTGTTCTCAAAATTAAACTAATTAGAACCGATTCCATAAATTTTCGCACGATCACTGTGAACTATTTCGTTTACTGTCGTACTTCGGTCGTATAATCTATATGGCGGGAAATAATTAATGAGCTTATAAGGGGAATCCCATTAAAAGGAAACGACATAAATACTTTATTTACACAATAATTGATACTCAAAGCGCTACAAAAATCAAGCACTATACAATGTCAAAAAAAAAATGAAAACGGAACATACACAACTAGATTTATCATAAAATTGAATGTAGGACAAGTCGTTAATTTTTATGAATGAAAACTAGCGTAATAATACAAGCAAGAGAAACAATATAAATATCGGCATTTTAATCCTCCTGACAATTTGTCATAGTTAAACATTTACCATTTGAGACACGATAAGTTATCTTAAAATCTGCAAAAGTAGTAACATTCAAAGTGTAGTGTTATCTAACAAGCACCAGATCTATATTTTGATGAGCCATCTTATGTCTCGACAGGTGATAAGATCATGACGGTTGTCATGTAAACAAAAAAAAATGACCGAAAGGCCACAAGTAAATACGGTTTTGCAAACCGTATAAAAATACCACACTGTCAGAACAATTAAAAAATACCACACTGTCAGAACAATTCAAAAATACCACACTGTCAGAACAATTCAAAAATCAGATATCAAAATCATAGAAAGAGGCTACTTATATTACTTGTAAAGCAGGAGTTTGTTAAATAAACTGTATGTCTAAACAAACAACTCCATTAAGGAGTTTAATATCGAGAAATACAAAATATAGAGAAAATATATATTTTAGATATATGCAAGAAAACGATTGGATTCAGGGTTTGCGTGTTATGCAATTTTTTAACACTTCTGATCTCTCTTATTTCTTTATGCACATTTATCCTGGTATCTTAAGAGAACAACCATTTAACTTTTAGGGACAGAGGCATGTTTTCTTTATTTCCTGTTGCTATATTTTATAGGGGGAAATCCTGAGAGATGGAATTAAAATCTGTCCTTGAAGTTTTCAAAGAGAAATTTTTGGTAAAATTTGAAAAAAGATACAGATTTGTTCATGTCGAAAAAAAAAATAATAATCTGCCTTTTGTTTCCTGTGAAAAAAATATTCTGGCTCAGGGGAAAAATATAACCCCTTCTGCCAAAAAGTTAAATGCAATGCCCCAAAGTTTATATATAAACACACTAACCCTGGTATTTTATAGCTTAGTCCATTAGTTGTTGTTCCAGCTGTTATATTACCATACTGATCTATGACTACCATACCAATAGTATCATGGTTGTGTATACCAATTCCTTTATTGCCTCTAAACTCTGTTTTCTGTAAACTCTCCAATACTGATATTGGTTTGTAGGGGCCACAACTCTTGGTGGGATCTGGTGTTACATTCTACAAAATATTGATTGATTGATTATTTTCAATCAATGGCATCTCAATACAAAATATAATGCCATTTTACATGTATTTATGATTAAAAAAAAAACTTGGTGAGAAATCAATTTGTCAATGAATGTAGCGAAAGATACAAAACATAAGAGAAATAATCTGTATTTATGGTTCACTTTAAAACTGCCATATTTTTTGCCTGGATTTCAATCTGCAGATGTCTTTTTTACATTTCATGATTTGAGGTGAGGGGGGTGGTTGTTCATTTAATTGATATTCGTGGAATTGTTGACCATCACTGTTTAAACTTTCTTTTCATAATTTGATCTGTTTCATGATTTCCATCCTTACATGAGTTATGTATAATACTCATCTTTTGCCTGTAAAAGCCTGCATCAGTGGTGTAATGGTTAGCATGTTTGTCTTAAGTGCAGTATATTGTGGGTTCAAGCTTCAGTTAGGTCAAACCAAAGGCTATAAAATTGGCATTAGCTATTTCTCTGCTAGGTACACTGCATTTAGAAGTAAAAGCAAAAACTGTTTGCCTCTGCATCAGGACAATGTATCAGAGTGTTGTGACATGTCTATCTGTGGACAGTTGTCCTGTGTCAAGAGTGTTGTGACATGTCTATCTGTGGACAGTTGTCCTGTGTCAGAGTGTTGTGACATGTCTATCTGTGGACAGTTGTCCTGTGTCAGAGTGTTGTGATATGTCTATCTGTGGACAGTTGTCCTGTGTCAGAGTGTTGTGACATGTCTGTAGACAGTTGTCCTGTGTCAGAGTGTTGTGATATGTCTATCTGTGGACAGTTGTCCTGTGTCAAGAGTGTTGTGACATGTCTATCTGTGGACAGTTGTCCTTTGTCAGAGTGTTGTGACATGTATATCTGTGGACAGTTGTCCTGTGTCAGAGTGTTGTGATATGTCTATCTGTGGACAGTTGTCCTGTGTCAGAGTGTTGTGACATGTCTGTAGACAGTTGTCCTGTGTCAGAGTGTTGTGACATGTCTATCTGTGGACATTTGTCCTGTGTCAGAGTGTTGTGACATGTCTGTAGACAGTTGTCCTGTGTCAGAGTGTTGTGACATGTCTGTAGACAGTTGTCCTGTGTCAGAGTGTTGTGATATGTCTATCTGTAGACAGTTGTCCTGTGTCAGTGTTGTGACATGTCTATCTGTGGACAGTTGTCCTGTGTCAGAGTGTTGTGACATGTCTATCTGTGGACAGTTGTCCTGTGTCAGAGTGTTGTGACATGTCTGTAGACAGTTGTCCTGTGTCAGAGTGTTGTGACATGTCTGTAGACAGTTGTCCTGTGTCAGAGTGTTGTGACATGTCTGTAGACAGTTGTCCTGTGTCAGAGTGTTGTGACATGTCTGTAGACAGTTGTCCTGTGTCAGAGTGTTGTGACATGTCTAACTCATAACTCCCCCATATATTATTTCTTACTGTTCTGTAATTTGGTTGACAATTTTTCGCTTTCCAATCTTTATACATTTGAACTGAAATAGCTGATGATAAATTCTGTTCTTTAAATCCCATTTCTACTGCAAACTTTGTTGCTGAAATTTGACAACAATGAAGATATGAAATACAGTGTTGATATTTTCTAGAAAGCAATAATATCACTATTATGTCATAAAACTATCTATCTTATTTTAATTTTGTTCAAACTTGTCAGTTTATAATCTTTGAAATATTTGTTCTAGTCACTAAGATAGGTTTTATCCTGCACTTGTTCTATTTGAGCAAGCAAATTACATTGACTGGATCAATTGTTGTTATATACTTTTGTTTATGTGTATTCGGCACAAAACAGGGGAAAGACTCAGTGAACTTCTCCTTTATCCCAGTTTTAAGCCTTGTACACATTAACTTTATATCTAAAGACACTGTACTAATATAGTCTACTTATTTATTATTGTTTATTTCTTCTGATGAATAACTTGATGAGAGCAAATTAATGTTTTAGTTGTTTTATTTAAGAATTGAATGCATTTTTTTTGTAGTTTTATTGGTGTGTAAAAGCGTGGACCGAAGCACATTTTGTATGAAGCGTGTTAATGCTTCATACAAAAAATGTACCTTGGTTCACACTTTTACACGCCTATAAAAGTACCAAAAAATGCATTGAATTCTTATAATTACATTTAAATCACACCAAAATTTAATATACTAGTAGTTGAATTTTTCGTTGAGAACTTTATTTGTGTTAGATTATTTACTGTTGGAAATTACTATGCCATTGATTGTTTACATCTGACGTCGTCATGGAGGCACGTGCAAGTTTGGGTTTGAGTTTTATTGGGATGTAAAACTTCTCTTTTATAATCATGTGACCACTTCATAACCAATCATATTGTAACATTTCAATGAAAAACGGAAGTAATGTAATAATTATATAATATTGTTTGATACAATTATGAAAAGAAAGTTTATAACAGTGATGGTCAACAATTCCACCAATACAACAAAACGAACAAACAGCTCATACCTCAAATCATTGAAACATCAAAAAGACCACGACATATGACACTGGAAATCCAGGTCCTGGTTTAAGACAGACATAAAAATATGTCATGTTAAACCAATTAAAAGAGATCCCAACTCTCCCATCTTGATAACTGAATCTTCAATGGCAATAACATAAACAAATGATAAAAGAACCTACATAGATTTGTTTCCATTTAAAAATGCTGCATACTATCACAAAAATGAATGACAACATAAGCATGGACAACAAAATAGCAAGGTCAATGAATGTATGTAGTTAACTACTAGCTAAGATTGAAGAGTCTGTTGGATAAAGACCATTACTCTTAGGACAAAATTGTATCATTCATTGGTTCTTTGCTATTAGAATGTTGATTAAGTTATACATGTACGTTTGTACTGATTATCAATGTATTATTTAGTCATATCTTGTTATTTTATAGGAAAACTCAAAATAACTACCGGTAAATAAATTGTTTTTAATAAATAATACATGATTTTTTTTTCATAATTTACAATAATTAATTAGCATTTTTCTGTGGTACATTATTTATATTATAACTAATCGATGGGTTTCATTATAATAAAAGGCTGTTGGCCACTGGTCCCCCGACGCAAAGGTTATAGCGTAAGATTAAATTTTGAAACTACTGTAAACTAGAGGGTCAGGTGAGCCTGTATCACTCATAATTCTGAAAGGGGACCACCCAAGGACCATTTTGAAGTAAAAAAA
>MJUT01058386.1:235601-249533 GCA_002080005.1 Gigantidas platifrons | reverse complement strand
CCAAAAGGTGTAATCAGAAACTGTAAATCAAAGAACAGAAAACACAATGACCAAAAGGTGTAATCAGAAACTGTAAATCAAAGAACAGAAAACACAATGATCAAAAGGTGTAATCAGAAAATGTAAATCAAGGGACAGATAACACAATGACCAAAAGGAAAAAGGACACACAATAATCTACATTACATTACACACAAAAGTAAAAATCGAGCATCACGAACCCATTAAACACCTCGGGTCAACTCACGTGCTCTGGAAGGATAAGCAATTCCTGCGCTACACGTGGCACCCATAAGCTAATGGAGTAAATTTTCACGATTAAAGTGTAGACCATATGCTTTTCTGAAATGAAATTCCACCTCTGACATTGATGTACATGATTTGTCAACATCTTCATATTAATTCCACCTCTGACATTGATGTACATGATTTGTCAAGATCTTCATATTAATTCTTTTGTTCTCACTATGAATTTTGCTGAACTACTGAAACATAAATCAATCATAAAATGAATACTGTAGTGATGAATACTGTAGTGATGAATACTGTAGTGATGAATACTGTAGTGATGAATACTGTAGTGATGAATACTGTANTGCACCTCTGACATTGATGTACATGATTTGTCAAGATCTTCATATTAATTCCACCTCTGACATTGATGTACATGATTTGTCAAGATCTTCATATTAATTCCACCTCTGACATTGATGTACATGATTTGTCAAGATCTTCATATTAATTCCACCTCTGACATTGATGTACATGATTTGTCAAGATCTTCATATTAATTCTTTTGTATCTTCAAACGTTTTTTGTTCTCACTATGAATTTTGCTGAACTACTGAAACATAAATCAATCATAAAATGAATACTGTAGTGAGTAATACTGTAGTGATGAATACTGTAGTGATTAATACTATTGGAAAGCAAGCTAGATATTTTAATTGGTATACGCAAACTACAATGGACGAACACTAATGAGAAGTTTGTAACTTTAAGGTGCAATACGGATACGTCATCAATGCAAGCAGAATGGTAAATCACAATAAAACGAAAGATAACAAATAACAACTAAAAAGCACGAATTGTCTTTAACCAAATGTTCCCAGCGTTTCTTGATTTAGTTTAACATAGGCATATAGTAAATATGGTAATACTAGTAACTAATTTTAATAACAGTATTCAGTGGAGATGCATAGTTTGGTATGTTGTATTGTAAGATAGTGATCACAAGAACAAGTTTTTAATCATCTTAGATTATTATTTTCATATTTTGTAATAACTTACATGTGATTGCGTTGTCAAGGAAAACAATGGATGTAGGCGCCGTAGGATGTTTAACTAATACTAGATCCGCCATTGGTGTTGCAAGAGCTGTCATGAAATACACTAAGCATACACTATTGGTTGGAGAACGTGGTAAGTCTAAACCATAGTACAAATACTAAAAATGTATATATCTAGTGCGTACAACACATTTTTGAATAACCTTCATTAAGCACGCTTTTAGTGAACACATTTTAAACCCAGATAAGTTAAAATTCTTTGGGAGCAAGTAAGCCAAATTGATTAAACGAGTTAGCAAAAATCAGTTAAAAGATGAGTTTGAAGATACCAAAGAGGTAATTATAATCCGTATATCGAAAAAGACCAGACAACACAATAGCCAAAAGAAAAAGTACAAAAGGACAAACAACGATCTACAAAACATACATATAAAACTAAAGATCGAGTAACACGAACCCCACTAAAAACCGGGGGTGAACTCAGGTGCTCCGGATGGTAGGCAGTTCCTGTTCCACTTGTAGCACCCGTCGTGTTAATCTAGTTACAAACCCTGTGATAAATCATGAATGAGGAAATCACTTATGCATGAGGGGGGACTTTAGTTTTAATAATTGGCTAAAAGTTATATCAGCTGAGGTAGCGAACCAGCACTTGCAATTATATAAATATTGTTCAGCAAAAGATACATGTATTACAGACCAAAATAGGAACATCTGTTTTTCAACGTTTATATTGTAACAACTTCCGTTCGTTTGGTTATTGATGACCACCGTTTTAGGTCAAGTCAAAGATGTTGTAAAATACCTACTATCTACATCTCAGATATGCTGGTCAGAAAGATCGAGTAAAGACTAACCATTTGTGAGAGTCAGAATACGTGTTCTTTTTCAAAGTGACATTTATGTCAGCGAACTACCACTATGCAATCAAATTTAGCAAACTGAAATCGCAATATTATTTGCTCTTTCCGTACTTATAATGTAGATATATAATGTATTGCATACGAGGAGTTTTTAGAATACCTTAAACTGATGTTAATAAGACAAGTCATCATCATGCTATGCAGTTTTTATGATACAACTCGAGCACACACACACACACACATATATATATATATATGCACCGTGGCGTTCCAACAATGTTTAGTGAAAAAGTGAATATTGTATTAAAAACTGTATCTGATTTGCCTATCCTCATTTATGCTAATTTGCTTGCTCCCAAAGACTAATTTAATTTGGCTTTCATGTTTTGTTACTTTGAGAGCAAGCTGTCAGCCCAAACAGGATAGCCAATTCAGATAAAGTTCTTAATACAATATTTACCTTTTCACTAAACGTTGTTGAAAATGCACGAAACGGATATATATGGGCTCGAGTTGCATCATCAAAACTGCATAGCATGATGATAGCTTGTCTTATTAACATCCATTTAAGGCGTTAGTAATAGACGAATCGCATTGCAAACAATTACAAAGAGAGTTTGAAGATACTAAAGGAGTAATCAGAATCTGTATTATTATCTCAATGTATTTGGAAATCACACGGATATGGATCAATGTACAGTGTTGATTACAAATACTATTGGCTTTAATTTATCATTCCGTCATAGGTTCTTACATTATATTTCATTGAAAAACAGCATCTAAGTTTGCCGCCGAGATGGGATTTGCATGGGAGAGTTTATCATCACAACATTCAGAAGAACAATACAGTCAGTGGAAACAACAAAGTTGTCAACCTAATTTTTGGGAGGTGAGATTTTTTTTAATCTGTTCGTCTGTCTGTTGGTCAAATGCATTTGGTTATATTTGAATCTAAAAACTAACCATGAGTACACATAACTTTTTATCTCAAACATAAATTTCATTTACACATGTTTATGTTCAATATTGAATTTTTAGTTGTAGATAATTTAAAGACACACGTTACAGGTTTTGTTGTTTTCTTTACGATTTTCGTCCCAAATATGCAAATTAGACTAGATTTCCTCTTCAATGTTATCTATCGAAAATCTCCTCTGGTACTATTGGACCAATTAAATCCAAAATAGCCATGTCTGTTATGCATTCCAAAAAATTGCAAAGTTGACCGCGTTTTTTTTTTTTTTTTTTTTTTTTTTTTTTTTTTTTTAATACAATTTCCGTCTTTTCTCTGGTAATTTGTCAATCCAGTTATATGTGACATTAATCAAAGTAGCACTGTGACATGAAGATTCCATCTTCTACCAATGAAGGTCATATAGCTATTGCATTCAAGTTTTTGGGAATAAAAGAAAAGTTTAACATATCAGAAGATAGGCAGTAACATATTGATGACCAGTTTAGCGATATGGTCTCATGTTGGCCCAGATGAGCGATACGGTCTCATGTTGGCCCTTGATTAGCTATACGGTCTCGTGCTAGCCCCATGTGAGCGATACGGTCTCTTGCTGTCCCAGATGAACGATGCGGTCTCATGCTGGCCCGTGATGAGCGATGCGGTCTCATGCTGGCCCCAGATGAACGATACGGTCTCATACTGGCCCCAGATGAGCGATACGGTCTCATACTGGCCCCAGATGAACGATACGGTCTCATACTGGCCGCCAGATGAACGATACGGTCTCATGCTGGCCCCAGATGAACGATACGGTCTCATGTACTTGTTTGGTTGCTTGATCTTTTCATATGAAGTTGGGATAATTCATATTCAATTAACTGGTTTCATCCACAAGTGTCTTCCAAAGCAAGGTCCTACAATTCCAGAACATTCTGTCGTTATTATTTCTGTGTTAAATATTTGAATGTTTGACAGAGGCGAGGTTTGTATCTTTGTTTTGTGCCTCATTATATTGTCCATCGCTGCTGTTACATATTCATATTATTCAAATGTTGCGGCACTAAGCCGGTAAATGATACCCCTTCTTTATATTTAGATCTATAGAATCAATACAAAGAGAGTAAAAACTAATGAAAGGAAATTTAAAGACTTGCCAATACGTTGACCGATTACGAAACAGAGCAGTACTCTTTTTTTTCCACATTTTTTTTTATTATTATTTTGGAATAAGGAATATTCAAATGTACGAATATGAGTGGCAACGAGTTGCATGAAACATGATTATTAATGTAGAAAAGTTTAATTTATCTCAGATTTATTTCAGAATGTGTCACCAGACCCATCTTCCAATTGTGGTCCATATACACCACCTGGGCCATCACGATCTTCAGTACGTAGTGACATCGGTGAAGATAACCATGATACAATAGCAATGATAGCAATCGATAACAATGGTGATATTAGTTCTGGAACATCTACAAATGGCTTACATCACAAGATATCAGGGTTAGTTATTTCTTCTTATTTGTCATTATGTTACCTTGGAAAACATCTTTTCTACGAACACTATTAAATATTAAATTAATGCTTGGTACATAGGAATTTAAATGATTTCTCTTACTCTTATCTTTTATCTTAGTACATATAACATAAATACGTATATATATATACTGCTCATTTGAGCAATTCTATTTGTAATTCTGCATACTATTTCCATATTTTGTAATCTTGTTCATTGCCGACATACAATACCCAATAATAGGAATTAAAATATTTCACCAAAGGCTTGTTTTTCATCGTAACAAATTACCATAGTAACCGGTCACGTGAAATTATATTCAAATGCACCAACACCTATATATATGTGAATAAAATTTGTTAGCACCACGATATAGCTTAAATACTGCTAAAGGTGGTGTGAAACCCTAATTGATCAATCAATCAATCAATCAATCAATCAATCAATCAATCAAATGCACCATACGAAACTATGCGCAAAGAATATCGGGTTGTTATACAAATTTCATCACAATGGAATAAGGGTGATTTGTTTTTCTTATACAGACGTGTCGGTGACTCTCCTATTGTCGGAGCAGGATCGTATGCGATGAATGGCATCGGTGCTGCAGCTGCTACTGGTAATGGAGACATCATGATGCGATTCTCACCAGCGTACGTTTCCTTATATGATAATGGTTATAGATGGAATAGTCGGATAATTTAAACAGTGATTGAAGAAAGGGTTGTCATCCCAATTCCAAATTTACCCATCTTTTTGTTTTACACACACCATATTGTATACCAGTCCAATGACATGACAGGTACTTCTTTGTCTTCTCAATGTGTTTGTTTTCATTGTGAAGCAGAGTATTTCGTTGGTGAATTTGACAACTATTACCAAGAAAATTCGGAAAACACCTTTTCTCTAATTCCAAACTAGCATAAATTATTTCTTTAATAAAAAAAAAACACAAAAAAAACACACATGTTTATAGGTTAAGCTTGCCAAAGGTTAAGCTTGTGCATGTTATTTACATTGTAAATAGATGAACGAGTCCAAAAGACATTTGAGCTGTTGTGTGTGTAATTGTATGATATGAGTTCTTATCATCATTCATCATATAAGCAGTGCGCTTGGTTCTGGGGAATGGTGAGGTGTACTCCATACAATGTATGTGATAAAGTTGTCAGTCAAGTATAATTATTGGTCGATGGTTTTCACGGATACTTCGGCGTTCTTCATCAATAAAACAGACAACAGCTGATATCAATGACATTAGCGTTCAACAACGTATAACCTTATGCAGGTCACTAGCCTCTGCACCTTTACCTCTACACGACATGAAATTGGCCAGCACGATGTACATGTTCAAACTAAGAAAGACAGATGCAAGAAAACGGTGAATTACTGACTTCTCTACAGCCAATGATACTTTAAGAATATGGTATATATTATATTATGTTATGCCTAAGAGACATATTCATGGAAACTTGCTGCATAGTTTATGGTTCGAATACCCAGCGATTCACTATTATCTAAATTGACATTGTCTCGGAAAGACTTTCTCCAGTTAATTACCGATTTAGCACAAATGAAAGGGAAGCAATTGTTTTACATTAAATAAGAACACTTTTATCTCATTTCTAAAATACAATTATATTTATGTAATAATGTGGTCTTGTCCAGGTAATATGCCAAAATATTACCCAGGTCTGAGAGACATATTACCCGACCCTTTACCCGACCCTTTCGGTTCAGGGTCGGGTAATATATCTCTCAGACCTGGGTAATATTTTGACATATTACCTGGACAAGATCACATTAATATCATTATTATACTGATTGTCTAATTGTCCAGGTAATATGCCAAAATATTACCCAGGTAATATGCCAAAATATTACAGTACCAAATATCACTACAGAAACTTACACGAAGCATAATAATTTTTGTTATCACTAATGTTCGCATTTCTATGAACATAATGTATATTAATGATAAAATATTTTTTTAATATATTTTCTATTCTTGTTAACTAAAAACGGTCTTTATGGGTGTAAAATGTCCTCCAAATGCTGCATGCAAAATATCTGAGAACGAATCCATATCCACTCTAGTTGTTACTAACTGGCGTGGACAACAGATTGGTCGATTTGGTTTTATGGTGTTTAACGCCACTTTCAACAATATTTCAGTTAATCGTGGCAGTCAGTTTTATTGGTGGAGAAAACCAGAAGGAGCCGGTGAAAACCACCGACCTGCCGCAAATCACTGACAAACTTTATCACATAACGTTCTACACCTCTCCCTGAGTGGAGTCGAACCCACAACATCAGTGGTGATAGGCACTGATTGCATAGGTAGTTGTAAATCCAAATACCACATGATCACAGCCACGACGGCCCCTGGACAAAAGAAATGTATTAAACAAAATACTGATAAGAAAAACTCACAGGGAATTAATTTTATTTATTTGTGAAATTGTATGAAGGATAGCTACTCTACCGATATTTTTTTTTACAGGCAACTGAAGGAGAATTTGTTTCTCCCATTATTTAGCACGAACTTTATTTTAAAATTTGAAATTAATACGTTTGAAATTAACGCGGGAAAAGGTACGAGACATTGTATTCCTCTAGAGGATTACATATTTTTCCACCACTGGTTCAGCGGGGTTAAAACGCCGTAATAATGGGAGAAAAAACAATTGTAAATCGTTAATATACAATTGTTGCTATGTTTTCAGATTCCATACTGTTATTATGATGCAGGCTGGTATGGATCCATTGAATGCTCTGAAGACGGCAATGAGGCCAATAATACGTTATTACCCGTCATTTAAAGGGGCCATGATTGCCGTTGATAATCAAGGAGATTATGGTCAGTTGGACAATAATTGTACATTTTCTAATTATTTCCGTTTTAATTTTGAGTTCACCTCCGGGTTTTAGTGGGGTTCGTGTTACGCGATCTTTGGTTTTCCGTGTAATATTTGTAGATCGTTGTTTGTCCTTTTGTCCTTTTTCTTTTATCCAATGCATTGTTTGTCCTTCTTTGAAATACGTCTTCTGATTAGCCCTTTGGTATCCTCAAACATTAAGACACCCTTTTCTCTTTAAGGGAAAGAAGAACCAGTAAACAATGCAAATCTATCACACGTACTAAGTAGGTGATAAAGAGTTAATAGTAGTTATCAGTGGCAACTCTATCACACGTACTAAGCAGGTGATAAAGAGTTAATAGTAGTTATCAGTGGCAACTCTATCACACGTACTAAGCAGGTGATAAAGAGTTAATAGTAGTTATCAGTGGCAAAATAATGTTTTCATGGTAGTTTTTCTAAACAGATAAAGAATGAGCAGGTAAGTAAACATGTATAGCAGGTCACCCTGGTGTGTTGAAAAACAAATGATACAAATGCGGCTGTGACAGGACAACATTTCACAGTACAAGATTAAGCACTCTTTATCTACTATATATATGCTCAAAGTGGAAGATCCTGGTCATTATATTATTAATTCAACAGGGCATCACACATTTGTTTAACTTGTTAATAACAGAGTGGTGAAATCCGCTACCACATTATTATGTTGATAAACAACATAGATAAAACACCATAATAAGATTATAAATCGTACTGACAGTTACGTTCCATGTTACAAAACATAAATATATACAATTCTGAAAACTTAACCCAACAGTCGCTATTTTTTTACAAATTTATACATATTAACTTATAATATAATTCGACATTTAAAACATGCTCTCATTTCATCAGAAAAAAAAACAAGATTAAAGCCATGTTTAAAACATGTCACAAATAGGATGTAAAACGCACGCACGCACGCACGCACGCACACACGCACACACACACTGAAACCCAAAATATAGAAACAGTGTTGCATGTTGTCTTCATCAAGGTTTTTTGTACATAAATACGAATGAAACACAACAAAATGCATAGACAATTATTCCATCAGATTGTTTTTTTTTCCAGGTGCAGTTTGTCATGGTATGAAAAGCTTTGACTTTTGTGTTGCTAACCCAACCTTCAACCAGGCGAAAGTTCTATCTGTGAATTGTATATAATAATTTACGTCATCATGGATAACTTGTTACGAATGAATAATTAATAATGATCTTGATTAATTAATTTATCTTTCACAATATTCTTAGATCGAAAATGATCGTTATATACCCTAACAAGAAATAATAAACTTATTGTTATTTTAAAATTCCCTCCAAATCATGCTTAAGGTTTAAAGAAATTTTGTGAATGCTGCATGTTGATAACAATTCTAATATGACGTCCTTCAAACGCTTTGAGACCAAACCCGTGGTAAAAATAATATATACCTACATCCATTGTAATTTATGACGTCATCGACAATTTATAACGATATTTTACCAATTTTTACATATTAGAATCGAAATAATTCATGGAAGCCATATGTATATATTGTTTTTACCACGGATAGGCCCTTTATGTCAGCTTTTTACCTCTCGCTAACGCTCGGGGTAAAACTTCGTGACATAAAGGACTTACCCGTGGTAAAAACAATATATACTTCCATGAATTATTTCTTAATTAAAAGTTAGAGAACCTGAAGGGGCAATTAAAAATAGACAATCCAGAGAAACTGGCAATATAGGGTACACAAGACAAAGAAAAACAAAACAAAGACACAACACAATATGTGTTGGACACCACCATACACACACAAACACAAATAACATCGTTTGTATGTGGAAATCGGAATGGTTTGGCGGAGCTGTGATCCACGAACAACTTCCCTAATAAGCAAGTGACTTGGTGAGCAGTCAGATAATTGCGGTTTCGTCATGGATTTGGGAATGGGAATT
The DNA here is from genome assembly GCA_002080005.1 of Gigantidas platifrons. Taxonomy (NCBI): domain Eukaryota; kingdom Metazoa; phylum Mollusca; class Bivalvia; order Mytilida; family Modiolidae; genus Gigantidas; species Gigantidas platifrons. Next base: position 240,064 of record MJUT01058386.1, on the reverse strand, counting down.
GTACGTAGGTTTAACTGAACAATATTGAATTGATATACGAGTTCTTCTTCTTAATGAACAATCTTGTATCAGTTTTTACCTGTGATTGATTGAATGATTGTTTATGCTTAACGCCACTTTCAGCAATATTTCAGCTATATCATGGCTACCAGTTTTCGTGGTGGAAGAAGCCGGAGTACCCGAAGAGAACCACCGAACATGGGCAAGCAACTGGTAAACTTGATCACTTGTGGTTGCGAGTCGAGTGCACCCTTTTTTGTAATTTACAAAGCCGGGCGCTAACCCACACCGTATTGGAGATAGGCTAGGTAATCCAACTACCTAACTCATTGAGCCACCCGGGTCCTATTAACTTTTGAAAACAAGTCGTGCAATGATACTAATAGAATAAAATAAAACAAAATAAGTGTTTTTATTATTACGCTGCTGTTGCCCGATGTGTTCTTCAATACAGTTAAGAAGAAATATTTAAGAATTGAATGCAATCTTTTGAAGTTTCATTGGGGTAAGAAATCGTTGACCGAAGTACATTTTCAATGAAGCGCGGCGCTTCATGTTAAAAATGTGCTTCGATCAACGCTTTCATACCCCAAAGAAACTTCAAAAGAATGCATTCAATTCTTATAATTATATTTAAATCACACCAAAATTTAATATAGTTGAATTTTTCGTTGTGAATTTTATATGTGTTAGATTATTTGCTGTTGGAAATTACTACGCCATTGATTGTTTACATCTGACGTCGTCATGGAGGCACGTGCAAGTTCGGGTTTGAGTTTCATTGGGATATGAAACATCTCTTTTATAATCATGTGACTACTTCATAACCAATCATATTGTAACATTTCAATGAAAAACGGAAGTAATTTAATTATTAAGATTTATTAGACATGTACATCAGTATATATTTTCTATGAAAGAAATAAAATACAGAAACAGACTATTTTGTCACATAAATAAGAAAATTTAAATATCGGTTAATAATTCTAATGGTTATTGTTCATGTCACATAAATAAGAAATTTTGTAAATATCGGATAATAATTATAATGGCTATTGTTCATGGGAAAACAGTCTCAATAACAATTTTCACCGGTGAAAATTATCTTCAAACAACACACTTTTTCCCGCTCTTTTTATTGTTGGGATCTTTATGATTTTAACATTGCTTGGTTACCTAAATGTCCGAGGTATACAAACATTTGTATATACCACCGCTGACGCAAGTCGGTTTGGCTTACTTTTAATAACATTGGAATCCCATGCTTCTTTTAAACTGGTTGGAATCGGTGCTCTATAAAACTAGTTTATTCTTGATTTTTGTTATCACTTTCTTGAATTTTATATGTCTTTTTCGATAGCCATATTGTGTCAGAAAAATTTCTAGGTTTTTTTTTGTACAATAAACATTTATTAAGTGTCTTTCGGACAGTAACAATCTCCTGTGTGCCAACTTTTTCTATTCGTGTCACCGGGGAATAGTCCATGTGTCAGGGAGAAGCAAACTTGCTACTGTCCTCATTGCCAGTAAATGGGTGTATAATAATACTATTTAAAATCAAGTATTTCACAAATATTTTTTTTTGAACAGATTAATAGCAATATAAGCATCTCGTTGAATATTCTAATAATTCTTTGTTGTAGTGACTGAGTTTTAAACTTGAAACATAGACTTTATATTATATATTATTACGTAATCTAAAATATTACAATTTTAGCATTTCAAGATATACAATTTATTTCCTTTCTATCAGTAGAGCTGTCACGTGTTCATTTTTCCAAGAATCAAGTATTCGCAGATTGGCCTTTTGACATATATATCTTATCTGTTCCTGGCTATACTTGCTGCTAATGAAATCGCCCTCATGGAAAAATAATTTTTCACCTTTTTGGAATTGAATGATCAAGTTTAGCTCTTCTGAAAGTAGATTTATAAAAAAAAAAAGAGATAAGTTTGTTGTATTTGTGTAACCTAGAGGAGTAATATACATATGTTATATATTGTAATTGTGTAATATATTGTAATATGTAATATATTGTTATCTGTTGAACATATTCAGAAAGAGGTGCGATTGTCAGAAAACGCCCGGAAACAAACACTGTCTTTGTCAGAACCTTAACAAGGGGCAACAACTCGGTCATTGAGCGTATATGGAACATTTAATCGGATTTATTTTGTTTTTCCTAAGTAATTCTATTTCACTCACAGTAATGACAATGATTGCAATCAAATAATGGATGTGTTGCTTCCGCATGTAAAATTGTTCAACAAGCAACCAGCTTGGTCAGAATCAATTGATTAACCGCGGTTTGAAAGCAATGTGAATACATTAGCGCGATCTTTTGTAGGCAGTTCAGTATACAAGTGCCAGAAACTATGGAAATATTTTTATGATTTTATTTCAGTAATGCGTTATGTAAGTTTGACCAATAACAGCATAAGTTAAGAATACTAAATACAATACTAAACATCAATGAATTATTGTAATAGTATTATTATACAGTTTGATCAAATATCAAATATATGACATTCCATTCTGAATACACCCCTTTAACATCTGACAAATGCTGATTAGAGGTTGCATTGAGATGAACTGTCGTATATTAATTCTTTACGTGTGCTATACAATATCGAAAATGTTCGAAAGGCGCTGCTCAGATTTTGTCAGCGGCTTTTTCATTGGCTGATCATGAGTTCATCTGAACATGACCTCTAATTGGGTTCTATCAGATGTTAGGGGAGTGTAGCTTAATATAACAGCTGATTGTAATGAGATTGATGTAATTCTGATATCGAGGCAGTCGTGGTCGTGATCGTATGGTAGTTGGATTTACAACTACATGTGTAATCAATGCCTATCACCAATAAAGTTGTGAGTTCGAACATCGTTCATGGTGAGGTGTACTCGATACAGCATTGCGATACAGTTTGCCAGTGACTTGCCACAGGTCGGTGGTTTTCTCCGGGTACTCCGGTTTCCTTCACCAATAAAACTGACCACCACGATATAACTGAAATATTGTTCAAAGTAGCGTTAAACACCATAAACCAAACCACTCTTTTTATCTAATTCTGGTATCAATGGACTGTACATACCTCCTATATTAAACTGAGACATTTGTTATATAACGTCTATTACACTCTTTTTATCTAATTCTGGTATCAATGGACTGTACATACCTCCTATATTAAACTGAGACATTTGTTATATAACGTCTATTACACTCTTTTTATTCCACATAATGACCATTGTGCTTATCATATAATAAATTACATTGTTTTATATGTAGCACTCCTCTTAAAGAAGGTAATGTAGGTTATAATAATAGTTAATTGATATCATACAACTGTCTCTGTACCTTCAGATGCGCTAGAGATATATACACGAAAGAACTATCACCAATTATTCCATAGCTTAAAAACCTTTTCATGATGAAGTGATATCTCAAAAATACATACTGATATCATAGCGACATTCCTCTAGTGCTTCCATCCATAGCTGTATTCCACTACAACTATCTAGGCTGTTATTTTCCACAAATTTATTCTTTAAAGCGAAGTTTGAAATGTCAATGTTACCATCTAATTCGTTATTGAGACGACGTATTGAGTTTAATACAAAATGTCCACAATAGCCTGCAATGAGAAAATAGACATACCGAGTGGTAGGTTATTACGACCCATGACGTGTTCTAGGACGTCCACAATAGCTTGTAATGAGAAAATAGGCATACCGAGTGGTAGGGTATTACGACCCATGACGTGTTCTAGGACATCCACAATAGCCTGCAATGAGAAAATAGACATACCGAGTGGTAGGTTATTGGCCTGTAATGAGAAAATAGACATACCGAGTGATAGGGTATTACGACCCATGACGTGTTCTAGGACGTCCACAATAGCCTGTAATTAGAAAATAGACATACCGAGTGGTAGGGTATTACGACCTAGGACGTCCACAATAGTCTGTAATGAGAAAATAGACATACCGAGTGGTAGGTTATTACGACCCATGACGTGTTCTAGGACGTTTACAATGGCCTGTAATGAGAAAATAGACATAGCGAGTGGTAGGGTATTACGACCTAGGACGTCCACAATAGCCTGCAATGAGAAAATAGACATACCGAGTGCTAGGTTATTATGACCCATGACGTGTTCTAGGACGTCCACAATAGCCTGTAATGAGAAAATAGACATACCGAGTGGTAGGGTATTACGACCCATGACGTGTTCTAGGACGTCCACAATGGCCTGTAATGAGAAAATAGAAATACCAAATGGTAGGGTATTACGACCTAGGACGTCCACAATAGCCTGCAATGAGAAAATAGACATAGCGAGTGGTAGGGTATTACGACCTAGGACGTCCACAATAGCCTGCAATGAGAAAATAGACATACAGAGTGCTAGGTTATTATGACCCATGACGTGTTCTAGGACGTCCACAATAGCCTGTAATG
>MJUT01058386.1:204982-235533 GCA_002080005.1 Gigantidas platifrons | reverse complement strand
GAAAATAGACATACCGAGTGGTAGGGTATTACGACCCATGACGTGTTCTAGGACGTCCACAATAGACTGTAATGGGAAAATAGACATACCGAGTGGTAGGGTATTACGACCCATGACGTGTTCTAGGACGTCCACAATAGACTGTAATGAGAAAATAGAAATACCAAATGGTAGGGTATTACTACCCATGACGTGTTCTATGACGTCCACAATGGCCTGTAATGAGAAAATAGACATACCGAGTGGTAGGGTATTACAACCCATGACGTGTTCTAGGACGTGTGGCAAATTTGAACACTTAGGTTTCCTGATTATTTTAACTTTTGCAAACTATGGCTGATAAAACCTGTATACAGGGAATATGTGCTTCAATGGATGGTCTTTTATCTACAATTTGTAGATGAATGACTCGAAATGTTGATAAAAGGGTAAGCATAGAAGGAAATGTGTAAGAATCATTTACCTAACCTTATATAATTGTGCTATATGGATGTAGTAAGTACCGTTTCATATGATAATGACCCATCATCGGATTTGTAATGAACACGTAGCACGACGGGTGATACTAACAGCACAGGGACAGCTTACCCCTCAGGTGTACATGAGATCACCATGGGGTTTTACACAGCACAGGAACATGTTAGCCTTCAGGTGCACGTGAGATCACCATGGGGTTTTACACAGCACAGGAACAGCTTACCCTTCAGGTGTACATGAGATCACCATGGGGTTTTACACAGCACAGGAACATGTTAGCCTTCAGGTGCACATGAGATCACCATGGGGTTTTACACAGCACAGGAACAGGTTACCCTTCAGGTGTTCATGAGATCACCATGGGGTTTTACACAGCACAGGAGCAGCTTACCCTTCAGGTGTACATGAGATCACCATGGGGTTTTACACAGCACAGGAACAGCTTACCCTTCAGGTGTACATGAGATCACCACGGGGTTTTACACAGCACAGGAACAGGTTACCCTTCAGGTGCACATGAGATCACCATGGGGTTTTACACAGCACAGGAACAGCTTACCCCTCAGGTGTACATGAGATCACCACCATGGTTTTTTTTACAGAGGTTTGTGTTGTTCAATATTGTGTTGTTAACTGTGTAGTGATTTGTCTGACATTGCTTGTCTGATTGTTCTTTTTCTTTTTTGGTCTTTGAATTGTTTGTGCTTCTTCGATTTATGACTTATGACTTCAAATGACTTCTGTATTTTAAAACATTTTACTTTGTTAAGTACCTTTATAAAACCTGAAGCCATTCAAATGGTGCCAACTAATTTTAAGCTTGAACCTAACTCTTCATTCGTAAACTATTAATTTTACTTGAGAAAAAGAAAAACTCTTCGAAAGTTTCATTGTCTGGTATTAAAATAATGGACAAGCAATGTTATGTATTATAGCAAAAGATTTTCTAGCTTTTATTTTGGTAGTATTTTAAATTTACATTTTGTTCGTTTGAGCGTACGAAAATCATACATACCTAAAGGGTCTAGATAAGCCACTTCAATCTTACTTTTCTGTGACGGATGTGTGGTATCAATAGTTATCAACCGCTTGTCGTTTACTAAAAAAAAAGGAAAAATAATCTCTTTTCTCACGTAACATCAGTGTTGAGGTAAAATGTTTATTCACGTAACATCAGTGTTGAGGTAAGGTAAAATGTTTATTCACGTAACATCAGTGTTGAGGTAAGATGTTTTTTCACGTAACATAAGTGTTGAGGTAAGATGTTTCTTCAGGTAACATCAGTGTTGAGGTACGATGTTTCTTGACATAACATCAGTGTTGAGGTCAGTTGTTTCTTGACATAACATCAGTGTTGAGGTCAGTTGTTTCTTCACGTAACATCAGTGTTGAGGTCAGTTGTTTCTTGACGTAACATCAGTGTTGAGGTCAGTTGTTTCTTCACGTAATATCAGTGTTGAGGTCAGTTGTTTCTTCACGTAACATCAGTGTTGAGGTCAGTTGTTTCTTCACGTAACATCAGTGTTGAGGTCAGTTGTTTCTTCACGTAACATCAGTGTTGAGGTCAGTTGTTTCTTCACGTAACATCAGTGTTGAGGTCAGTTGTTTCTTCACATAACATCAGTGTTGAGGTCAGTTGTTTCTTCACGTAACATCAGTGTTGAGGTCAAATGTTTTTTTTTACCTAACATAAGTGTTGAGGTAAGATGTTTTTTTCACGTAACATAAGTGTTGAGGTAAGATGTTTTTTGACGTAACATCAGTGTTGAGGTAAGATGTTTCTTGACGTAACATCAGTGTTGAGGTAAGATGCTTATTCACGTAACATCAGTGTTGAGGTAAGGTGTTTTTTGACGTAACATCAGTGTTGTGGTAAGCTGTTTTTTGAAGTAACATCAGTGTTGAGGTAAGCTGTTTTATCACCTAACATAAGTGTTGAGGTAAATGTTTTTGTCGTAACATCAGTGTTGAGGTAAGAGGCTTTTTCACGTAACATCAGTGGTGAGGTAAAATATTTTTTGTCGTTACATCAGCGTTGAGGTAAGAGGCTTTTTCACGTAACATCAGTGATGAGGTAAGATATTTGTTGTCGTAACATAAGTGTTGAGGTAAGATGTTTTTTCACGTAACATAAGTGTTGAGGTAAGATTTTTTTTCACGTAACATAAGTGTTGAGGTAAGATGTTTTTTTCACGTAACATCAGTGTTGAGGTAAGATGTTTTTTGACGTAACATCAGTGTTGAGGTAAGATGTTTCTTGACGTAAAATCAGTGTTGAAGTCAGATGTTTTTTCACGTAACATCAGTGTTGAAGTCAGATATTTTTTTACGTAATATACGTGTTGAGGTCAGATGTTTTTTAACGTAACATCAGTGTTGAAGTAAGATTTTTTGACGTAATATACGTGTTGAGGTCAGATGTATTTTGACGTAACATCAGTGTTGAGGTAAACTGTTTTTTGACGTAACATCACGTCGCGTGGCCAGTAAACTCAATTTGCGACCATCAAATCTCCAATTGATGCCGTGAATTTTCAAATGCAATACAGTTTTCTCCTAATTAATCGAAAGGGAGGTGGACAGACTCGGTTCTTGCCTTTAAAGAATGTTTAACCCAGAAAACTACTCAGAAATATTAGAGGATATACAGGACGTATGAATATGTTGCAATTTGCTCATGAACAAAAAATAAATACTTAGTCAGTTCTGGTAATATGATCTTAGATTCAGCTTAGGGCAAAAGTAAAAGCTCACTTTGGTCAGGTGGTCATAGAGTGATCCTCTACAATAACACGATTGTATCAATGTTTAAGCACTCTGTACCTTACAAACTACTCACCAACTACACGGTTGGAAAAGAGTTATATCACAAACTACAGAGATGGGCAAGAGTTATATCACAAACTACAGAGATGGGCAAGAGTTATCTCACAAACTACAGAGGTGGGCAAGATTTATCTCACAAACTACAGAGTTGGGCAAGAGTTATATCACAAACTACAGAGGTGGGCAAGAGTTATATCACAAACTACAGAGTTGGGCAAGAGTTATATCACAAACTACAGAGGTGGGCAAGATTTATCTCACAAACTACAAAGGTGGGCAAGAGTTATATCACCAACTACAGAGGTGGGCATGATTTAATTCATAAAATATTGAGTTGGGCAGGATTTGTCTCACAAATTACAGAGGCGGGCAAGATTTATCTCACAAACTACATGATAAAGAACATAGCATGAAATAAAACATAACATGATATAAAACATAACATGATATAAAGCAGAGCATAATATATAAACTAGCCTACCAATCAAACAATCAAATTAATCCTAGATATGCTATTTGTTATAATCCAATCTAGAAAAGTTGCAAAGGTTGATAGGTAAGGTAACAAGTTTGGTGACAATATCATCAACATATTTAAATGAAACTTGGCGGCACGGTACAAATATCTTGTGTTTATGCGGATGTGGTCTTGTACAACACAACATCCAAGGATAATACTCTATACATCAAACAATTTTAACCCCAAAAAATAAAGAGCAAATCGAAATGCGTTTTTCTTCAGATCATCTCTTTGGTAACCTTAAACTGTTCTTAATCATATAGGAGTCGTCGTGTTCGTATGGTAGTACTCGATACAACATTATGTGATCAAGTTTGTCAGTCACTTGCGGACAGGTCAGTGGTTTTCTCCGGGTACTCCAGATTCCTCCACCAATAAAACTGACCACCACGATATAACTGAAATATTGTTGAAAATGGCGTCAAGCACCATAAACCTAAACCTTATTAATAAAATATATCATAATATAAAGACAAATATAGTAACAAATAATAAAAGTGGAAGTGATATAGGTTAGAATATTATAAACATATATTTTTGTAGCATTTTTGAAATTCCAACCTTTCATTGCATCACCAACGTTAGATAAGTATTTGATCTGATCTTTATAAGACATGCTTATTAAACCTCCGAACCACAGAATTAGAGTATCATCGTTACATTTGTTTCTGAAAAGATCAAAACAAAAACATTATTTAAGAAATAAATCATGGAAGCAGTGCTGGATTTACCTATAGGCTCGATAGGCTGAAGCATAGGGCGTCAAAATTTAGGGGGCGTCCGGTCAAGGTGTATACTATTTTGAAGACTGTTATTGGACTTTCACACTTATGCTATCATAACGTACTGTACTTTCTAAACAATCCTTCAGTAGTTTTCCTTACACAGTTGCACTCCATTTCAGAATATTGCAGAATTTAAGACACCCCTCATCATCTTTGCCTTTATTGAAATTGATTAAACACACTTCCATGTTCCTCCAGTCGTGAAGGTGGGGAATTTGGAGGAGCCTCACAAATGGATTAACCTAGGGGATCTCTTTATCTAAATCCGGCACTGCATGAAAGCCAGAATGTGCTTTGAGTTTTAACATGGGTTGGTGGATATTAGTATTGTATCCCGAGCTGGAAGCGAGTGATAAAATATAATAATATCCGCCAACCCATGTTAAAAATCAAAACACATTCTGGCTTCCATGAATTATTTCGATTCTGATATGTCTAAGAGTACAAACACGGTAGTATACTTTGATTGGAAGACAGTAATTTATATTTACCTTTGCGGACAATGTCGCACACAATTTATGCTGCCCAATTCGAGCAGAAGATAGTTCACCAACATGTAAATTTACGACGTGAAAGTCAGTCACATGCACCGGCGCATGTGCTAATGAGATTATACCCAATCGATAAATCACTCGTTTGTTTACAAAGCGAAAGAAGGACGTAATGCTAGAATATATTTTATTTCTTCGTGGGCACATTTATATGAAATTTTCGGACAAATTCTCATTCCCCTTGAACAACTCCAGACAATGAATCTTTCATGCAAATAACTTATATACATGGTATTATACTGAACATAATTAATACACCTTGATATAGTGTTTTATACTGAACATAATTAATACACCTTGGTATAGTGTTTTATACTGAACAGAATTAATACACCTTGATAGAGTGTTTTATACTGAACAGAATTAATACACCTTGATATATTGTTTTATACTGAACAGAATTAATACACCTTGAGATAGTGTTTTGTACTGAACATAAATAATACACCTTGGTATAGTGTTTTATACTGAACAGAATTAATACACCTTGATATAGTGTTTTATACTGAACAGAATTAATACACCTTGATATATTGTTTTATACTGAACAGAATTAATACACCTTGAAATAGTGTTTTATACTAGGGCTGTTGTAAGAGTTTTGAGACTTTCAATTGACCAACAGTTTGCTTAACGGTACATAAAATTTAGTCTAGCATTCACATGTTTGGTAATTGAGTTAACTGTAATTTATCCTGATAAGTTTTGATCTATGTCTTAGCCTAATTATTTAATAATATGATCATTACATTGTATTTGAAAATTTGTTACTTTCCTCAATTTACGTTTCGGATCAAAGATAATGCAGTATGTGCTTCCAGGTGTAAACATTGTTTATTGGTAACAAGCCAGTAGCTACTAGATTCTAATTCCTTTCCTAACTTCTGAGATATTACTTCTGTGTCTTTGTGAGAAAATATTATGGTACTGCCGGGGGCATATGACAGGAGTTTGTAGTTGGATTGAATACTGAAAGCCATGTAGTTGACGTAATACAGGAAAAGCAAATGGCCTAATATGCACCACTGGGGTACTCCACAGGTAATATTTAGTAGTTCAGATTCCACACCATTTACATTTACAAGTTGTTAATGCTATTTGAGAATTACTGATGGTTATTTTACTGTAGAATTCTTTAAACACTGTGGAATTTGACTTTTAATTTGTAATAGTAAAAGAGAAGCATGCCTACTAATGCATTTGTTTTTATTTTCCAACTTTCTAATATACTTGGTGGTAGATTCGTAGCATTACGGAGACTGATTCTTAGGAATAATATGGTCCACAAAATAACCTTTCCAAATATAGGTACATTTTTATAGTTTCTAATAATAGAGGCTGCAACAAAATTTCAAAACCGCATCGATTGTATTATGGTTTACGTGCTCGCCTCGAGTGCTGTAGATCATGGGTTCAAGGCCCGTATGCTAAAACCAAAAAGTATGAAATTGGTGCGTCTGCTTCCTTTCAGCACAGCATTAAAGAGTAATTTAGCTTGTTCTCGTCATGATACAACTGAAGATTGCCCACTTTGCGCTCAAATAACAATCATGACAACTAGCTAAGATGGTAGAATATGTTGGTTAAGTTAAAAACCATTACTCTTAGGGCAGGTATGCAACCAAACCAAGATAAAGGTAAAATCCTATGCAAGATCACATTCTTCATAAAAAATAAAACAAGAGTGAAACATAAAATGTCAAAAGATTGGAAATCCAAAAAACCAAATAAGACGACGGTTGGAAGAGACTACCCATATGTCATAGTATATACAGAATACATAATGGCGTTTTAGATCAACAAGCTATTCAAACGCTAGCATTCAACTCTTCAACAACCATACAGGACGAGAACATATATATTACATATCTTCTATCTATTTACTTGATTTCCTTCAGGCCATCAAGATATTCTCCAGCCACTGGATCAACTGATAATGTGTCCTTGTAGTCGTTTTGTAGTGCTGCTGTCACTTCTTTTAGGTATTCTGAAGAAAAAATGGCAATAAAATTCCACAAACAAATCAGGAAATTTTCTATTTAAACCTGGCTGATACCACCAATTGTATGAAAGTCTGAATGATGGAGTGACTTTGAATAAATTAATAAATGCATCAATGATAACTCGAGATAACTTCTCAAAATAGTCATTTTCTTAATGAGAACCTCTCGTGCTTAATTCCTGGACTGGGGCAATGGCGTGCAATATACCCAATAACATCTCAAGATTGCCTTAAGTGAAAGAAAAATAAAGTAATATAATACGGATGTCTTATTTCACCCATGTTTTTTGATGGGCTCCGTGCTGTTCATCTTTTAAGTTTGATGTGTTGCGCATTTTTTCCCGTTTTTGTTTGTCTTCCTCCTATTTTGTCTTATATGCCACAGTATTGCCAATGTCTCTGTATATGCCACGGTATTGCCAGTGTCTCTGTATATGCCACAGTATTGCCAATGTCTCTGCATTGTTTACTAGTATTCTTGATTGCCCATTGGTTTTCTTCTCTAAAGTCTATTGGATAAATAAGGGTAATAACAAAATTACCGAACACAGAGCAATCTTCCAAAGGGAAATTCAAAACTCATAAATCAGTAAACAGACAAAATCAGTCAACAATAAAGCTGCATTTCAATTCCCAGATACAACCTTTACAGACTGAAAGAAGATTCAGAAGAAATTAAAAAAATTTGAATCTTCTTTCATGCAACACATGTTCTTTAAACTGTGATGGTCAACAATTTAACCAATATCAACAAAACGAACGAATACATCTCGTAAATCACTGAACATAATAAGGAATGTCACGACATACGACGATGGATTTCTAGGCCCTGGTTTGGGTTCAACCGGTGAGGTTCAACCGGTCAATGATATCCCAAAACATATTGATAATTAATTCTACAATGGCAATATAGATATAAACAAACAGTAAGCACAACAAGCACAATAAAAAAAGCACAAACTATCGCAATCCGAACGTCAACAATTACGTTAACAGAACAACGACAGAGTCATAGTTAAGTTACTACTGGTTATATATAAGAAGTTAGAAAATGTTGGTTAAAATCATTACTCTTGAAACAAGACAAATCGTTACTGATACTTTTAACAGATATAATACCGATTAGTCAGTCCTACACATCTACAGAAAGTAATGGCTTCGTGGAAGACCAGAATAAAAATGTCATCAACTTGTTGGAATTACATATTGAATATAATATACTAAAATGATATTGAATGAAATATAAATGTACTTATTTATTTTGTTGCTGGATTCATCCCCTGTTTTTAGTGGGGTTCGTGTTACTCGATCTTTAGTTCTATGAGTCATTTTTGTAGATCGTTGTTTGTCCTTTTGTACTTTTTCTTTTTGCCATTGTGTTGTCTGTCCTTCTTTGATTTACGGATTCTGATTAAACGCCTTTGGTATCTTCAAACTCTTCTTGGTTTTCTCATATAATTATTGTTGTATTAATCTTTGAATTTTATAATTCTTGGGCTTTTTTATTACTATATGAACAGTATGTATATTTTGTACTCATCTAAAACAATTTACACTTACTGTAGTCTCTCAATGGATGATTACAAGGAATTATAAGACATTTTTACCGATTTACCTTCAGAGATATCAACGGGTAAGTACAGTAGTGTTTCTTGTTTTCTTAGCATCTGTTCTATAAACAGCCTGGTTTTCATGGCATTTCCGCTTCCTAGATCTACTCATGTACAACGTTGATCAACGGAAGCCATAACATTCTTTAAAAACAGAAGAAAAAAAATTATTGATATGTATGTAAAATAAAATAGACATATCTTATGTTCAGAGGGTGTCCTCGAGGTATAGAAATGGGACCTAGTTCTCCCACTGCTGTGCACAACTCTCTGTGAACTATACCTGTTGTTTGTGCTTGCTTGAGGAATCTAATGCACAACTCCGTCTCGCGTAGGAGGTAAAGGTAAAGGTAAAATGTAAAATATATTTAGGTTTAAAAATTTCAACATCATACACAAGTGTTTAAAAATTTCTCGTTAAGTTAAAAATAAAACATAAAACTGCCATCTTTAACTGAAACTTCAATCCACCAATTGTAGCTGCTGAGAACTTTCTCACCAAGGATAGCCCATGAAAGCCATTCAGCTTATTTCCAATGGGGTCCTTTATAAGTATCAGCTTAAAGTTCAAGTGGACATTAAAAGATCAACATGAGCGGGTAGAGGGATTACTTAATTTTAAAATAAGTACATTATCTATGAAAATATATATGTATATATAATTGTCATTATTATGATATGACACGTCTTTCCCGTTCTTCACTGGTATGTATCAGGTGGCACTTCACTTCTTTTTTAAATCTTTGCAAATCATTGATGGATTTCAGATGTCTTTGTATGTCGATGGCAATTTGCAACAACTCCTAATGATAATAGGATTGCTAGGAGTGGTTCTTATAGGTCTGTTGTAAGGTAGCATTTCCCTACCTCTTTCTTGTCATTGTGGAAATCTAAACAGTGGTCTAGAGACCAATTCCCAAGTCACCCTCTCACCTATATGTACATTATTTACAGGAATTTCACAACACAAATTTCTTTCAAATGAATTCCCCAAAATGAATATTTCAAAATACTTACTCTGGTTATTTGTTTTAGCAGTTTTTCCTCAAATCTGTGAAAATAGTACCAATTACTTTGTTCTATGCAAATGTCATTTATAATGGACCCTTGTTTATCATATCTGTACAAAGAAGGTAGATACTTTGGATATGAGCTTAATCCTTCTAACACTATTTTATCTATATCCATTATACGAACACTGTTGCACCTATCACACAGCAACTAGGCTGACGCAAACTTCCATATATATGAATCATCGGTGTTGCTTTACGAACAATTTCAGAAAGAACCTTTCAATTCTTTAACGGATATTTTCAAAGAGTTAACCAACGATGGTGAGCGTTACATTGCTCGTATAATGTTCTTTTGGAAGAACGGCTATTTCTATGTAAGCTCTATTTTTGAGGTAGTTAAGAATGATTCTGAAATGGGCAAAAAATATGTGTTGTTGTTATGATTACGGTAATAGCATTAAAGAAAATTCTGAAGTGGGATCAGTTCTCATGACTACTTTACTAGTTTGAAAGTGTGTTCCATCAATATTTAGGATGATGGACCAGTTCCCATGACTACTTTACTAGTTTGGAAGTGTGTTCCACCAATATTTAGGATGATGGACCAGTTCTCATGACTACTTTACTAGTTTGGAAGTGTGTTCCACCAATATTTAAGATGATGGATCAGTTTTCATGACTACTTTACTAGTTTGGAAGTGTGTTCCACGAATATTTAGGATGATGGATCAGTTATCATGAATACTTTACTAGTTTGGAAGTGTGATCCACGAATGTTTAGGATGGTTCTTTCTTCTTGGATCTCCTGACAAGAAGTAAACATACTGTGGACGACGGAGTCCATAGGCTCTGTAGTAACACTGGCCTTGTTTACAGAAGAATTATTATCTTCATTTCTTGCTACAATGCTCACAGCAGCGAATGAATCATCGTCATTCATTGAAATCAGACTAGTATCCTTCCCGTCCGGTTTTGTAACTACGGTGGTTTTACTGCAAGATGAAGATGAAGACGAGGAAGAAGATGAAGATCCATTACTACTAGCTTCTGAAAACTTTGTTGACGCTTCACTTTTCCCGCTATTCTGACTTAATGTACTTCTAGCTGCCCCTTTCTCATCAGGAAGACTGACTTCACCAAGATCTAAACATTGAATTGTCTCTGATACTCCAGCTTCTTCTGGTTTTAAGGTTCATGTCTTGGTACAGACATGGGCCTTTTATCATCACGTTTTCCTACTCTATTGTTTATTTCTACTTTTCTACTATCATTTTTTCTACTATTACTTGGTGGATCCTTCTCTCTTTGTCCTGCTCTTCAACTTTTTCTCTCTCCGGTTCCTCTCTATCCCCTTTCAACACTCTGGTAATATATGCAGGCATAATCTCAGTCTCATACCTCCTATATTCCTTAACTGCCTCTTCTCCCTTTTTCCCATCTCTTGAAAAGAGGACCACGTCTCCATTTGTAATATCTTTACAACCGTGTTATAAATTTCTTCGGTTGAAATAACTTTTCGCAAACAGTGAACATGTAGGAAAAACATGAATGTTCTTCCTTCAGATGTCACTCCAACCTCCACTTTGTTGGAAATACCAGGTCCTCACAAACTCCACATAGCCAACTAATCTGTAATTAAACAAACATTCGAAAAGTTTAAACCATGGAATTCACAATTTTATAATGAATGTATACAAAGATACAATAACAAATTTATTTACAAAACTACATACACACAACAATATAGCAATTGGCAAATTATCTCCCCTGTATGGTTTAAGTTTATTATGATGCACTACTCTCAGTTTTGACTTTGGACCTATTTTGATCCTATAAAGAACATAATTTATCCTGTCTATAATAGTAATTGGCCATATCCAGGGTCTCTGACATTTAGGATTCAGACCAGGTCTTCGTTCTGGCTTGTAATGCCAGTCTTTATCTCCCTTACTGTAGTTATTATTCAAAATGTTATGATCATGATTTTTTTCATTCTTTCGCGACTAATTTTCATATGCTCACTAGCAAAGTCACGTAGTTCATCTATTTTATTTTCTAGTTTATATGCAAATTCTTTAGCACTCTAATACTTCTGACTCTCTGGTTTCCCAAATAACAAGTCTATATGTAAATGTATCTCCCTCCCAAACATCATTTTACATGTTGACCTGTAATCCATTAGTAGCATTGGAATATATTCATCCCAGTTTCTTTGGTGTTTGGCTACAAAAGAGGCTACAAAAGAGGCTAACATATTCTCTATTGTCCTATTGTATCTTTCAACCATACCATCAGATTGAGGGTGCATTAACGTAGTTTTGGTTTTTTGTATCCCCAATATATTGCACATTTCTTTAAAAACATTTGATTAAAAATTGGACCCCTGGTCCGAATGAATTTGCATAGGAACACCTAAAATTGATATGAATCCATCAACCAATTTGGACACCACAGTAATGGCTTCCTGATTTATCAAGGGTAGTGCATCTACGTATTTAGGGTACTATAATGCGCATTGGTGCATAATGCGGGGTACCTATTTTGTAAAATAATCACAAATTACTAGTAAATATAAGCTTCCATATCTTGTTTTAGGGAGAGGGCCCATGATGTCTACCGCAACCACTTCTAGTGGTACCCAAACGTTACACAACTTTAAGGGTGCTTTTGGTTTCTTTCGAGGCATTTTTCTACAGTTTCACACATCACATTTTTGACACCACCTGTACATTTTGTACCAATGGTACATTTGTCGTATTTTATTAAAAGTTTTCTTCAAACCTAGATGACCCTCGTTACACTACTATGCAATTGTTCTCGTACATCTGCTACTAAGTTTTGGGGTATGATTATCTGTCTAGTGAATTGGTTTCCTATTTCATTTTCAAATTTCTTACAAATCATTCCATCCATTATTTCCAAAGAATCCCAACGATTCCAATACTACTTTACAATAGTACTTAGACTAGAAAGGTCAGCCTAAGTCAGTTTATCTCCCTTCTTTTTCAGTTGAATTAAAGCTGTTAATTTTGATCTGTCAGTTGACGTTGTACCAAAAACATTTCAATAAAGTTTCCATGTTCTCCTGTATCTGATATTGTACTCTCATTTGCTCTCTCTTTTACCACTGAACTTCTCGTTGTCACTACCTTTACATTAAATTTTTCTTGTTCTTGGGTGCCTTCTTTCAATTTATTCTTGGTGTACATATCAAACTCGTCAACTAAATTATCTAAATATTCATGCTTGCCGGCTGCTTCCACCGGACAGCTGACACTGGTGTCCAAGCTATGATTTGTATTGATAAAGGTCCCATTTCTGCCAAGGACCGGGAGACAGACCTGTTGTACCTCCGATTCCTCAATACTGTACGTTACCCCTGCATGTAACAACTGACTTTATGAGATATTGGACCTGCCAAAGACTTCCATTGGACAATACACATTGATATCTGGATATAACAATATCCAACCTTTACTTTCAGATTTGATGGCCAATTTGGCAACCTTCTTATTCTGAGAAGTGAAATCTTTGCTGGTGGCTTCCATGGGACAGCCAACACCAGTATCCAAAGTATTTTCAACCTATTCAGTTACTTCAACCACCCCAACTTTCAAATCCTTGTGACCCCTGGATCCTTGAGGTGCACAGGCTTCCTTTGTTTGAGGTGGTCCTCCTCCACTCTCACTCCTTATACCCCGGGGATTATTATCATGTTTATCACAGTGAGGACATTCCTGTCCTCCACAGGGACGACGCGACAATGCGTCTGTGTTACTAGGAATTCTGCCGGCTCTATGTTCAATTTCCAAATCATATGTACCGAACAATTGTAACCAACGTGCTATATTTGCCCTTCTGCTATTTCAAAATCCAAAAACTACCTAAGAGTACCATAATCGCTTCTTATTTTAAATTTTCTTCCGTAAAGGTAGTGATGGAAATGAAGGATTGATAATACAACTGCCATCAGTTCCTTTCTGGTCACGCAATAACGTCTTTCTGGTTTTGACAGAGACTTACTAAAATAACATTTTTACAAAATCGGAGTATTTATATGCTGAGAAACACTATCAGAGCGAAGATATGGCAGAAAATTCCAATTATTTTTTAATATAAAATGTGGAGTGGCACCTGAATACTTGCCTCGTCTAGTTCCCCCAACTATTCAGAATACTATTATGTACCCTTTGCGAAATGACGATCATTTAATAATTCCTTTTTGTAGACTCGCTATAACCAATTCGTCATTTATTCCTTCCACAGTAAAAGAATGAAACACACTTGACATTGCAATCAGAAAAAATTAGATTCATTATTCAAATCTAAAAACGATACTCGTCTGAACAGCCTCCCGCTTTGTCTAAAACAAATTAAAACAAAAATCACCATTTGAGAAAATCCAAAACCATAAATGTCTGTTCCTGCCAGACAACCGCCGAACTAAATTATATGGTGGTAGGTATTGATAGGAAAATAGTTTTTTTTCTTCAAAATATTCTACATTGAATTAATGGGTAAGCAATCTGAACAATCTGGCGCTTAAAGTTTTGTCAAAACGGCCATAAATTTTGTTTCTGTAGACATTTAGGAGATGGGGTACATAATAGTAAAGGTACCGTTCGTAGGGAGGCAGGAAATCAAAATTGTGTGCACTACCATAAGTTTTTTCTTATTGAAAATGAAGCGGGTACCAGCAATAACAAAATACACATTACTCAAGATGAATAACAAACAACAGAAAATGTGACAAATCCCACCCTCGTATTCGTTTAATTCTATTACAGGTTTCTTGTGACCATTTAGCATTTTTTGTAGGGGTACGGCAATGTTATAACAAAGAACCTATCTTTAATCCTGTAGCTATAAAAAGGGTTGGGAGGGTGGGGTGGTAAGGGGTCTGTAATAAATAATCTAACACATAGTCTCCTTCCTTATCTAATACATGTAACAATTTTTTTTTAAGTTCTTTTACTATGTAAGCATATATATTTCAACAGTCAGTGTTCGTTCCACCTACTGTTTCTGCGTTAATGTCAGTATTATCCGAACCCTCTTGAATCAGATGACCACCTTGAGTTATGGGACGAGTCCCAGAAGGAATGTACCGATCACCATTGATATGTTCAATTTCATGGTTTGCGACACTTGTTCGTAATCTACGCAGTTCTGTGTAACTTGAACACAACCCATTGCTATTCAGAAGTTCAACAATATTTTTGAACCAAACTCATGATATACCTGTATCGCTAGGCCAAGCTGAAAGGGGGTAAATATATTACGACTGACGGCCACTATGCATTCAGTTAGTGCCAAACATTTTCTCAAACCATCTGTCTGTACTTCAGTAGGATTTTCACCAGCATTGAAAGCCTTGTCATTTGTAACCCAATTAAGTAATTTTATCAAAAAATTGGGCATATAATGACATGAATGGTTGAGAGATGTATCCGCTGGTGTTGGATAGTATTCGGTAAACAATTTCACTTTTGCAATAGCGTTCCGAAAGATTTTGGCAACACTGTGAAGGAGCTGGTCATCAGTTGGTTCTCTGGGGACATTGTTAGACTGCTCTTTTTGGGACTATTTCAATTCCGCTTTTAAGTAAGCTTCCGCTTTAACAGCACCCTCTACTGTGACAGAGCTGCTAAGAATAATATTGGACCTACCTTGACCTTACTTTGATGTAATGCCATAGTGTTTTACTAACTTTCGTTGAAGTTTCCGAGTGGTGAAATGTTTTGGAACATTTACAGGTAAGTATGAGAAAACTTTTCTAATAAAGATGACATCAAAAATACTTTTTTTTTGTTTATCATCAAATCATCGCTTATATCATTTACTAACTTTGTAAATGCAGTTTCGTTATAGGAATGAACATATGAATTAGGGTCATCATTGTCAGGTTTTACTCCAATTAGATATTTTGTTATGCATTGGTTGTGGTATTTCGCCCTTTCTTTAAGATGTTCCTGATGGATTTTATGAGTCATATTCGAGTCAGAGTAATGATTCGAAGAGTCCAAAATACGACTAATTTTTTCATCGGACTCTATTTTCTTACGAGTTTTAACCTTTATGTACGTTTTATGGTTACAAAAGATACAAACATTCCAATCGATAGGACCAGACTGTGAGCGGGTGAGAACAATAGAGGTAGTACTGTCCAGATCGGAGCCCGTTGTACCTCATTTTCTGCTGACATAGACGGCAATGTTATGCTTGCTAGTGTACGACTTGTAGCAACTTCTATGGTAAACCATTTGGGTATCACCAGCGACTATTTGATCGAAAGATCTATACTAATTTATAAATGTATTGCAAATTTCATCTTGGCGTTTTTCAACTGAGCTGAGAAAGCTTGACTTGCTGTTATGAGTGAATAAACTAACTTCCTCGTCACAATTCACTGACATATTATACATTTCTCGAAGTTAAAGCACAGTTTATGCCGCTTTGAACAACTGGGACCGAGTTTTAATGGACTTCCTAAGTTTGACATTTTCCGAATTTTCTTCAGAACGGAATCCGATATTATATCTTTAAATAATCTAACCTTTCGTTTATTTACGATTATAAAATCTTACAACCTCTTCAAAACTTCGCGGAAGACTCATAAAAACCAATTAACACGAAAAAGATAGACAAATGAAAACAAACAAGGGCTATATTAAGCAGGGTAAATTCGGAAATTTGTTGCACTCGACAATCAAGCTAAATATAGTGACCGTAAATTATAGATCGAGTCGTGTCGGTAATAAGATTCCTGGAAAAGTCTAAAATCCAGGATCATCTCCGAAAATAAATTTTAGGACGGTAATAATAATTTAATGTTTATAAGTGTTGAGATAATATATTATTAAATGCTTATAGTATGTCAATTTTTTAACAATTTGATAGATAATTTTGTATAATTAAATAGAATTGAAACCTAGTAGAACTAGAAAATACAGCGACATTTCACGTTTTCTTTTGATATAATTTCCTTACAATGTATTAAAAATTTGATGTTTCATACATTATGAATAATATAGGGTTTATAGAATTTGCATCCGGTAAAATAAGATATAATTTCAACTCAGTACAAGAGGACTTGCTCCCGGCCTTTCGTTATCAATAATTTGAACCCTACTATCAATGTGCCGTTACTAAAATATACGCACATTGATAGTAGGGTTAAAATTATTGATAACGAAAGGCCGGGAGCAAGTCCATGTGCTTAGTATTAAAATGCGAATCATTTTACCTAGTGCATGTTCTATTCTATTTTTTATCCTGCAATGACAGCATTTACCGACCAATATAGCCTGCCCAATATTTTTTTTTGATATTGGTCAGTTATAAATAGAATAGAATTTTATATTTGGCAAACTCATCGGGGCACATTGGGGGATATTGTTTTCAAATACATACACAAAATTATTTCAAATACTTTTATCATCGTCCAGTAAACGTTTATTTACGATTTAAAATTGCAGGATAAATACAATACATGTGCACTGTCGAAGCATATAGGTAAATATGTGTATTCGGCGCGAAACGTGGGAAAAGGCTCGGCGAAGCCTCGCCTTTTCCCCCGTTTCTAAGCCTCATACACATATTACCTGTATGCTTCGACAGTGCACAAGTATTGTATATATATGAAATGTCGTAACTAAAAGTCGAATTCCCAAAAATGGCGATATACGAATTTTTGACGACAAGTCAAAATTGCAAGAGGATACATTTAGCTATTCACATCCCAATTCTTATTCATATTCGCCTTTTCGGCTCTGCGAAGTAATTATACAGCTTTGCCTCTTTGTGAGCGGTGAAGCATACAATTTTATCTCTGTTAAAAGAAACAAACTATATGTGTTACCATGACCTAGCAGCTGTTCCACGTGGAACTAGTCAATCTTCTTTTGAGAGCGGTGGATTGTACATTTTGACATTTCGTACACTTCATTTTCAAAATTTTGTTTTATTTTTTTGTGAATAGCTTCAGAACGTTGTTCGGAGTTATTGCATACAATTTGGCTTTCATCATCTACGACGTAGTCGGGATGTTCTAATTGTTGAACTTTATGTATTTTTAGCTTACGATGTAGTCATCGGAGCATTTATTCTCATTTTTTGACGGAAATTCGTCAAATTATATTGTTTAAAAGTGTTAATAAAATATTTGTGTTAGTTTAACAAAGTTTATAGCCTTTTTTGGCTGTTTATCTGATACAGGTATCTTGTCTTTGAATCCTCATTTAGATGAGAATAATAATAATGAGGTAGATCCTATGGACGAGTTTGACATTGATAATTATTTTGATGATGATCCTACTAACACTTCGGGTGTGCTTTCTCGTAGTGCTTCTGATGTATTAGACACTTCTTTTGACCAAGTTCAGGGCTTTTTGGATGCTTACATTTCTGATACAAATGATGAAACTCTTGTTAAGGAGTCTGTTAACTGGGAAATCCCTCAGTTACAGTCTGAGGAGAAAACTGGTCCCAAGATTTCATCTGGGCTGGCTAAAGCAGTCAATGCTGCCGTTACAATTTGTCCTAATAAAGATAGTTTAAAGGCAATCAGTGAAAAATACTTAAGACCAGAGAACACTGAAAATTTGTGTGTACCAAAGGTAAATAGGGAAATTTGGAGTGCACTCTGTAAATCTGCACATACAAATGATGTTCAGTTTCAGGACATTCAAAAGTCTTTAGTAGCTGGTATCATTCCTATCGTTCAGTTGGCTGAAGATTGTTGTAATTTAAAGGAACCTTTAGATCCTATTAGAACTCGATCACTTCTGTCTGACTCTATTTGTCTCTTAGGCAATGGTTTCTACAACCTGTCAATGAAAAGGCTGCCTTGAGATTTTATATAAACGACAAGTTTAAACCAATATGCAACCAGGATGTACCTCTTGACAGATCCCTTTTTGGGACTGAATGTATGAAAAGAATGAAGGAACTTGGGGATTACACCAAAATTACAATCGGTAATCCTAGGTTTCGCCAGTCTAGTAACCGAAACTTTGGTTTAAACTGGAAAGGCCCTGCTTCCGATATCTTCCTCCTCCTCAACAGAGAGGACGAGGGAGAGGTTTTCCTCCATCCAGGAGCCACCCAAGAGGGCAGAGCCATTCAAGGGGACAGTACCCAAACCATTACCAGCGTTAGAAACAGTTATTAAGATGAGGAAATTAAACCATACAGAATGGTTAAAAATCACCTCAGATCTATGGATATTAAATACAGTTAAATCTGGATATAAAATAGAATTTAATCCAGTTCCTGATTTTAGTGGTTTTTTACCTGAAATACCCTTTTCAAAAGAGAAAGTAGATATAGTTTCTTTAATGATAGAAAAACTTTTACGAAAAGGAGCAATTGAAAAGGTAGATCCTGTTGAAGGCCTATTTATCTCAAATATTTTTCTGGTTCCAAAGAAAGATGGGTCTCTAAGACTTGTGATCAATTTAAAACAATTAAACTTTTTTGTAGAATATCAACATTTTAAGCAAGAAAATATTTCTTTGGCACTTGATCTTATCCAGAAAGATGATTATTTAACATCCATAGATCTTTGTGATGCATATTTTAGTATAAGTATTCATGATGACTATAAGAAATACTTGCGCTTCCTTTGGAAAGGCATTGTTTATGAATTTCAAGTTTTGTGTTTTGGATTAGCCTCTGCTCCAAGAATCTTTACAAAATTGCTTAAGCCAGTTTATTCATTTTTTCGTAAATTAGGTATCAGATGTATTAATTACATTGATGATTCTATAAATATGCATCAAAAGTTAGAAAAGTGTGCTCAAAATAAAAATATCATGGTAAAGAAGCTTGATGACCTTGGTTACAGAATTAATTACAAAAAGTCTGTTTTAATTCCAACAAAGCGCATTGTTTTCTTTGGTCTTATCATAGATACAGAACTATCTAAGGTTTTCTTGACAGATGAAAAAGTTGATAAAATTATTTCTCTTGGAAATTCTATTTTACATAGAAAGGAGATAACTATGAGGTGTTTAGCATCTTTCATTGGTCTTGTTGTTCATGCTTTTTATGCTGTCCTTTTTGGACCCCTTCACTACAGAAATTTAGAGAGAAATAAGATTTCAGCTTTAACAATTGAATCTGATGATTATGAATCTGTTATGACTATTTCCAAAGAATCAGTGGTTGAAATCAATTGGTGGTTAGAGAATATAAAATCTGTAAATGGTAAAGATATAAGACCTAAACATGTAGATATGTGGATTGAAACAGATGCCTCCACTCAAGGCTGGGGCTGTAAATTTAATGATAAATATGCTGGTGGAAGATGGAGTGAAATAGAGTCCAGGCATCATATAAATTTTTTAGAATTATTGGCTATCTTTTATTCTCTGAAGGCTTTTTTCACAGATTCACATTCTCTTCATGTTGGTATAAAATCTGACAATATTACAGCTGTATCATACATAAATGATATGGGGGGAATGTGTTCTGTTTTGTTAGATAAACTGTCTGTAGAAATTTGGACCTGGTGTTCAAGTAGGAAGATTTTATTAACAGTCCAATATATACCAGGGGCTGAAAATATTGCAGCTGATTATATGTCCAGACATTTTTCAGATTCTAGTGAATGGCAATTAAAACAAGAGCTTTTTCAAAGAATTTGTCATCATTTTTTCACTCCTGATATCGACTTATTTGCGTCTTGCTTGAACTGTCATTTGTCCAGATTTGTATCTTGGACTTTTGACCATCAGGCATCATATACTGATGCTTTTACTATTTCTTGGGATCCGTTCAATCCATATATATTTCCTCCATTTAATTTAATAGGGACAATTATTCAAAAAATTTTGGACGATAAAGTTGAAAAGGCTATTTTAGTTGTACCATTCTGGCCGACTCAAAGTTGGTTTTCTTTACTTATGCCTGTTTTAATTTCCTTCCCAGCTAGACTTCCCAGACACACAGATATCTTACGGATGCCACACACAGGAGATCTTCACCCGTTCAAAAACAGGCTAAACCTAGTCGTGTGTGCAGTATCAGGAAACAACTTGTTAATAAAGGACTTTCACATGAGGCTTCTGATGTCATTATTGCCTCGTGGCGACCAGGAACTATTAGACAGTATGAATTTGCCTGGCAAAAATTCCTGTTTTGGTGTGTTAGAGGGAAAGTCAATCCCTTTAGTCCGGCTCAAGCGGATTTAATTGAGTATTTCAATTGTTTGAGAAAAGAAGGGAAATCATATTATGTAATCAACACACACAGAAATATGTTATCTCAGACTTTACTGTTTTTTTTATGTTAATATGTCACAGTTGACTTTATTCCTAGGATGTTAAAAGGATGTTTTAATTATAACCCACCTAAAGTGAGGTATAATTACACGTGGGATGTTAATATAGTGTTGGATGTTTTAATTATAACCCACCTAAAGTGAGGTATAATTACACGTGGGATGTTAATATAGTGTTGGATGTTTTAATTATAACCCACCTAAAGTGAGGTATAATTACACGTGGGATGTTAATATAGTGTTGGATGTTTTAATTATAACCCACCTAAAGTGAGGTATAATTAAACGTGGGATGTTAATATAGTGTTGGATTTTTTAATTATAACCCACCCAACGTGAGGTATAATTACACGTGGGATGTTAATATAGTGTTGGATGTTTTAATTATAACCCACCTAAAGTGAGGTATAATTACACGTGGGATGTTAATATAGTGTTGGATGTTTTAGTTACGTTATATCCATTGGAGGATTTGTCTTTGAAATATTTAACTTTTAAACTTATTACTTGAATCGCCTTGACTACAGCAGCTAGGGCTCAAACCCTGTCAGCTCTGGATTTGAAATATGTAACTTATCTAAAAACTCAGAATACTTTTGTTTTCAATATTCATGAACTTCTGAAAACGTCACGGCCTGGATTCAATCAGCCAAGTGTCATTCTGAGAAAATATGTTAGACCAGAACTTTGTGTAGTTAAAACCCTTATTGAATATTTAAAACGAACCAAAGATATAAGGAAATCTTCAAATTTATTCATTTCATTTGCAACATACAAACGTGTTACATTATGTACATTAGCTAGATGGCTAAGAACTGTGTTGAGTATATCAGGTATCAATACCCAAGTTTTTGCTGCACATTCGTTCAGAGGTGTATCAACTTCTGCTGCCTTGAACTCTGATTGTTCCTTGAAAAACATTTTGTCAACTGCAAACTGGGCATCAGCAAAAACTTTTCATAAGTTTTATCACAGGGAAATAGTTGACAGTGATAAAGATTTTGAAAATGCTGTGCTGTCTTAAGTTGTTTATTAAAATTACGTTGTTTTAAACTTTTTGCTTATTTGCATTCCTGTTTTTTGTTATAAAGTTTGTGTCAACTCTTTGAACAAGCTGTATAATTACTTCGCAGAGCCGAAAAGGCGAATATGAATAAGAATGTTCCCTCATCCAAGCATATCTTTAGGATGTGAAGGATTAGGGTCATTCTTAGAAGTAATTACTTCCCACCCTGTTGTAAGTTAGCCCTCCCTTGCGAGTAGTTTGTTGTTGTTGAACACAAACTTTGCTCTTTGAAGAATGACTAGTTCCACGTGGAACAGCTGCTTGTATACCAGGTGTTAGGTCAAGGTAACACATATAGTTTGTTTCTTTTAACAGAGATAACATTGTATGCTTCACCGCTCACAGAGAGGCAAAGCTGTATAATTACTTCTTCAGCCTCAGGCTCTATTCTAAGAATGACCTTCATCCTTCACATCCTAAAGACATGCTTGGATGAGGGAACATTTTCAGCCGTATAGTATGAAGTGAAATTAAACTCTGTTAATATGCGACTTTTTCTCACTTTGTCACTGCACTAACAGTGGTGCCACCCTCTTTTCCCCATTTTGTACATTTTGTGTAATATGCCTATGACTCGCTGTGAAGGTCTTAAACAATATATTCATGTTATCTAAAAAAAAAAAAATGAAGACTCTATATAGATTAAGAATGGTGAAATAGAGTAGAAACTTGGACCATTGTAAAAATATGCGGCATTTGCACCATGTTAATCTCATTTACAGGATAGGAAACACAATTGTTCACATGTACAAGAAAATACATATTCTATAGTTCATTGTGGTATACTTGATCAAAATGTAAAATCTTCAAATATATGTCAAAATACCACACGTAAGTACTTACTTGTAAACGTCGCTCTACACGTAATGACGTATGATGTAGCTGGTACAACATTCGGAACTCCTCGCGCCTTTCCCCAAGTGAAAAAACAAGCTCGGATATGAATGTATTGATATGCGTTAAAATGCTGATTATTCGGCCAGGGTTGTGAAGAGGAAGAGAAAATAATCCTTTCCCCATAACAATAAAAGTATTTTATAAAATAATTTCTTATCAAATTTTATCTATATTATTGCCACGTAATCATTAAAAATATAAAATCGATAAATAAAACTAATAATTATCTAAAACAAGGATTTATAAATCCTTGTCTAAAATTAGACATTGACCTTGTCCTCTATGTAAACAAACAAGCATGGGGTCCTCGTTAACAGCAGCATTGATGAAATATGGAAGTGATATCTAGTTAAAGGAGAAGCAGAAAGAACTCTTAGAGTATGTTTATCACGGCAAATGACTGTATAGCAATTTTGAATCCTTGATGACTGAATCCCACGTTTCTTGGATGACGGTCCTCCATTGTTATATCATGTGATTTCATAAGTCACGCGGTACAAAGAATACTATTCATATCCGAGCTTGTTTTTTCACTTGGGGAAAGGCGCGATGAGTTCCGGATGGCTTGTACAATTGACGTAAACCTGCATGTGACCACTCAGTAGTGATGATGTAATACGCGAGAAATTTGAAGTACACGTAGACGTTCACGTACAAGTAGTGGTACTCAACCTCTCTTATATCGCTTATTTAATTTACGATGATGCTTCATTTCTATTTTTAGCAATAATAGCAGCCATTTTAAATTGAAATTGACATTTTTAGTCGTATTATTATCTTTTCAAAAATAAACATAAAAATGAAAAGCATCATACAGAAATGAAATATGTGAAAGCATAATTTTACAGGTCGTCAAATTCGTATATTCTTGTAATAAACCTGTTGGTGGGCTGTTTAATGCAAAATTAGTAATTATTCAGCTATAACATCATGGCGAGAATAAGTTACATTCGCTCTATAATTGTACATTGTATAATATGTATTAAATATATGGTGTTAATATTATTTGTCTTTTATTTGTTAGTACCTCTCATTTCGGTTCCATGTTTTGTAAAAAATGTATATATTTATGCTCTTGTTACACAGGTAGCTGCGAGTGAGTGTATTTGAAGAAACAGTTGATGAGATAATAATGATGTACTCTTTGTTAATACCCTTAGTTGGATTGTTATGGTGCTGAAACAACAGTCAGGGATAGACATGTCGCCGACGATCTACCACACTCGAGGTGAGCATGATCACCATTACACATTAGAGGAGGTCCAAGCGTGTTGGTATATGTGTAAGGTACAAGATAAATAGTCAACCTAAAAAAATGTGTTGAAAATGCGTAATTTATAAAACGATCTGATCATTGGTGGAATCCTCATTAGTTATGCGTCGACTATATTCCCGAGGTTTACCGAGGAAACATGTGGTACTGACCCAGATACATGATTATAGATGGTGAGGTAGGTTATATTCTAATAATTACAAATTGATGTTTTCTTTTCATATACAGTTAATTATTTTCTTTACCATTCACTAAACTTTTTTTTTAAATCATAATTATCTGATATATTTTTTTCCATCAGAATGAATTTTGCATTGTGTTGTCTGTCCTTCGATTTACGGATTCTGGTTACCCCCTTGGTATCTTCAAACTCTTCTAGTTAAATCTCCGAGGTCAGCGGTCATGTGCATACATGACCCAACTGTTGGTTGTTATCCCGGAAGACTACAAGCATGAGAACTACTACATTTCCTAATATTTTTAAAGAATGATGATTTAGACCATCACTGAATTTAAAAAATATTTTCATTGATTTGAATTTGAAAGAGTAACAACAATGGGATTTAAAATATATGGAATTGACAGCTTAGAGTATACTTATATTGCTATTGAAATCACTTATAAATTCTTTCTCTGACAGTTTGGTGCCCTATTTGTTATTTTATGGCAACTTCAGGTATCTCAGTTAGTTATACTGTTTATTATATAGACTGTTTTGAGTCAATAAATTTGATATTTTCTTTCATCTGCATTGCATGTGTTTATTTCTTTATTGGGCATTAATATACAACTGTGTCCTTGGCTACTCGTTGACTGAAAAGTTTGTCTAATGCTTTCAATTTTGTAAATAAATAAATTCATGTGCACATATTTCGATTAGGAATATAATTTCCATGTTGGTTACTTGTAAACTTTGTGACCATAGTATGCATTTGACCTTGAAAGACACAATTTTATTTATTGACACTTGATGTATGTTTCATTTTTACTATATGTTCATTTCATTTGTACTATTGTGGGAAGAATGTTTTTTGAAAGAAGTCGGATGCATACCAATATTTGGCCGTTAACAAAACCAAAACTATTTCAAATTCGATGGATTACATAATTAGAAAACAAGTAATTTAACAATATAACAGCTAGGAAATGTAAATCGTTAAATGTGGGTCCAAACGGTTCCGAAACGTTAAATGTGTAATTCAAACGGATTATAACGGAAGGAAACTGGACTAAAGTTCACTCAGAATCGAAACCACTAAACGATAAAGGTAGGATTCTTTTATATTTAGTTTTTGCTATTTGTAGTCCGGAATCATCACTTTGTCTTTTCTGACTAGACTTAGGATTGTTAAAATTAAAAGTTCCTCCGTAAATGTAAGTGTTCTCATAAAAAACGAGATGACATCTTAGTGTCAGAAGTCATTGAACTAGTACTTGTGGTTGATGAAAGCTGTGAAAATTTTGGATTCGTTTCACAAGAATCAATAGAACGAACACTGTTATTTGGAGTTAATTTATAGCCGACGATCTTTTGGGGATGGTTAAAGTTTTATCCTACTGTTGGAAAGATTCTTTCTACCGAGACCACATGTTTTTAGAGCATAATTCTGCCATGAAAAGTATTAAAACATGTCAATGTTTGCCAAATTTACCTGCTTTTTATTGTATCGCAATGAAATACTAGATTAAGATATCCGTTTGTTTATTTTTTAAATCTTTCCTTTATCATAAATGAAACTAACAATCTGTCAATGAAATGAAGCAAAGGGACATCACTCCATATAATATTCTAAAAAAAATAGTTCCGGCTCGAAAATTGGCGGGGAAAAATAGCGAGAGTGAAAATAAAAATGGTAATTTCACTAGTGAAATTATCGTTTTTATTTAACTCGGAAATCACGGTATTTCATCGATATCTATATAATAAATAATTTTATAGATAGATAATAAATGTAATATCAACGAATTATAATTCCTAACATTAAATAAATGTGATAAAGTTTGTCAGTGACTTGCGGCAGATCGATGATTTTCTCCGGGTACTTCGGTTTCCTCCACTAATAAAACTTATCGCCACGATATAACTGAAATATTGTTGAAAGTGGCGTAAACACAGTAAACCAAACCTAACATTAAATAAGATTGAATAAGCCACCACAAAGCCCTTATCTGTTAATATTCTTCACTTCTAAACAGAAAAGTGTGAAGATATCAAATGAGTTATGAGAATGATACACGTGACTTTAAAATCAATATTTTCAATATTTTTTATAAGGAATTGTAATGTTTAAAACCTTTAAGATGGCCATCAAAGTCTTCCGACTAGGTAGCTCTCAATAAAACTTTAATGAGTTCAGTCATAAAAAAACCAATACAACATAAAGAAAACAACATAGAACACATAATTATATGAAGTCTTTCAGATGATTGCCAAAGTCTTTAAGATGATTGCAAAAGTCTTTAAGATGATTGCAAAAGTCTTTAAGATGATTGCCAAAGTCTGTAAGATGATTGTCGAAGTCTTTAAGATGATTGTCGAAGTCTTTCACTAGAAAGCTGCCACGATTTTAATAAACATTTGATCTCTTCTGATAATTCTGGAACCTTTTCTTCTCCTATAACTTTCTGTACGACAACAGAGGGGGATATTCCTATCATTTGTTGTTTAACTATATTTACAGCACATATAAAATTGTCTCTAGTTCTGACAAATTGTTGTTCAACATAAAATGCCCTGTCATCCCAATACACTATCTGAAATATCAAAACTGTCAATTATAATCCGTTCCATGTTGGTTCAATCAAACGATACTTTTACAATGTAATGAAAAGTCTGAATACAAATGAGTGAGTGATTGTTCAGCTATATTATGATATATATTATGGCAAGAACAAGTTACATTCAATGAAATGATGATAATAATGTCTACTTTACACCAGACCAACACTCTTGACTCTATCTTTAGTGTGCTAGCTCACTGAAACACCAGTTCGCGGGTAGACATATCACTCCACTCTGACAGGTTATCCTGAGTCCGAGCCAATCAATCTTTGCTCTTTCTTCTTAAAACTGTGTGCCTAGAGGAGAAGCAGCAAGTACCCATTTTATAGCCTTTGGTTTGAACCTACGACCTAGTACACACGAAGGCGAGCACGCCTATCACTGCAGCACCGATGCACTTCCAAATAAAAATGATTCATACATAATCAGACTGAGAAACTAAGTTGTAAATCATCTCAAGAAAATAATACAAATTTATAATTCAAATTAACATAAATATTAGAACTACATGTACTTTTCATTTGATATAACTGATGAAATAACACCTACATATAGATGCTGTTAATACATAGAAATGCTAAGTTAATTATATATTTGAAACATCGATATTAAGACAATGATATAACATACTTCTTGACAGAAAAATGTAAGATTGTGAATTGAATAAGATACCACAAAAATATTGGTTTTACAATTCGCAACTATTAACACAAGTGTAGGTTGGTTAGTTTATGGTGTTTAACGCTACTTGCAACAATATTTCAGTGATATCGTGGCGGTCAGCTTAATTGGTGGAGGAAAAAGGAGTATCGAGAGAAAACCATCGACCTGCCGCAAGTCACTGACAAACTTTGCCACATAATGTTGTATCGAGTACACCTCGTCATGAACGGGGTTCGAACTGACAACTTTAGTGGTGATAGGCACTGATTGCACAGGTATTTGTAAATCCAACTACCATACGATCATTCACACGTGTAAAGTTGCACTTTATTTGTTCAATGTGAAACTGGTTCAGTTGGCAAGTCAAATTGTATACACTTTGCTATGTCATCTAATGCTTTCCATATTCATGAGTAGACAAGACCGAACAAAACTTTAATTAAGGGATAAAAACACAAAGCCAACAATAACAAACGCTCAAACAACACCAACTTCTAACCAAACGAACCAGCTAATGAGAGTTTAAATTGTTTTCTGTACATATATGCACATTCGGAATATTTCTTTATTCTGCGTCGGTCAGTTATCTGTCACAATTATCAACAACTGAAAACCATTCAGTGTTTTACATACTACTTTTCAATAATATGAATTTCCCTAAAAAAAGCTAGGGTTATTGAGCTGTTGGTATTTATTTTCACTTTCAGGCCTTCAGCAATGTTTCATGATGGCCAAACCTACTGGGTATGAACACCCTGACTGATATACCAAGCTCAAGTAGGTGTCAGGAAACCTTAACACTTGAGATTTGTATTGTGGCTCGAACACCCTGACTGATATACCAAGCTCAAGTAGGTGTCAGGAAACCTTTACACTTGAGGTTTGTATTGTGGCTCGAACACCCTGACTGATATACCAAGCTCAAGTAGGTGTCAGGAAACCTTAACACTTGAGGTTTGTATTGTGGCTCGAACACCCTGACTGATATACCAAGCTCAAGTAGGTGTCAGGAAACCATAACACTTGAGGTTTGTATTGTGGCTCGAACACCCTGACTGATATACCAAGCTCAAGTAGGTGTCAGGAAACCTTAACACTTGAGGTTTGTATTGTGGCTCGAACCCTCGTTAGTGGTGTTATGATTGTGATCAGTGGTCAACGACCTTAATCACACGGACCCAGTCCCCAAGCCCCAAAATGTGCACGAGTACTAGTGGTATTCATAATAACTTCTTGAGATTTTTCACGCGTTTCATGTCAGTTATTCTTCTACGATTTAAAAAAGAAAATGTTTTCCAATTAACAATATCAGTGAAACTGAAATCCAGAATAAATTATACCTTAGTTTTGAGCTTATAAATGTCAAAGAGTTCAAGAGATCTTCTATATCGTATATTATTCCCCGTGTTGGACATGCTTCCTCCAAGTTTCTTAACCGTCTGCCATGTATTACTTTGTAGCCAGAATTTAAATCTTCCAAAGTCACATTCTCTTGGGTATCTACCATTATTCATGTGAAACATAAAATCAAGATCGGTTGTCAGACATATCCCTGAAACAAAACATAAAATCAAGATCGGTTGTCAGACATATCCCTGAAACAAAGCATAAAATCAAGATCTGTTGTTAGACATATCCCTAACCCGAATAATCCAGTCGTTATATTCCACTCTCTATCGATCGCTTCATTAGAAGGCGGAGAGAATCGGAGACGGAAAGGGCTTGAATTATTCGAGTTAACATATCCCTGAAACAAAACATAAAATCAAGATCGGTTGTCAGACATATCCCTGAAACAAAGCATAAAATCAAGATCGGTTGCCAGACATATCCCTGAAACAAAACATAAAATCAAGATCCGTTGTCAGACATATCCCTAAAACAAAACATGAAATTAATATCCATTGTCAGACATATCCCTGAAACAAAACATAAAATCAAGATCGGTTATCAGACATATCGCTGAAACAAAACATAAAATCAAGGTCCGTTGTGAGACATATCGCTGAAGCAAAACATAAAATCAAGGTCCGTTGTCAGACATATATATCCCTGAAACAAAACATAAAATCCTTCAGAGCTTTGCTATGGTACAATTTGATGTTGGATTGCTGTTAAAAATAAAGCGAGCAGTATTCAACCTGGGTTGACGAGAACAAACTTAAAACAATAAATCATGTACATAAAAATAGGGAGATGACATTAGCCAATAAGTCAGATAGGGTGGAGCGGAGAGATTAGAATGTCGGATTTACAAATCAATCCTCTTATTATTATTTGCCAATATTCTCGTTGCCATTAGATCATTCAAGGGTTTAGGGGAAGGGGGGGGGGGGTTAGGGTTATGGTGTTTTTTTATATATATATTTATGTAAATACGTTACTTTTTTTATTGATTAATTGAACATATATGGTCTGTTCATGCCGATGCTCAGTCATCACAATTGACGGAACATTGTATAATGCAGATGTAGATGTAGGTGTTTAACGACACTTTCAACACTATTTCAGTTATATCGTGGAGGTCAGTTTTATTGGTCGAGGACACCGGAGTACCCTGAGAAAACCACCGACCTGTCGCAGATCACCGACAAAATATATCAAAATCACAGGCACTTGTTTCATTAAAAAAAAATATGCCCCCTCCTTTTCCTTACTTCAAGGTAAACATCTGTCCTTTCCCCATCCCCACTTCGCCTCAATATTTTTCGCTTATTTGTGATCCTTTCGCTGACCCAATTTTATCGTTACACTCCCGGGATATTTCTCTTTTCGACTGCCACATTTAAATATACCTACCGG
>MJUT01058386.1:191566-204715 GCA_002080005.1 Gigantidas platifrons | reverse complement strand
AGGTGTCAGGAAACCTTAACACTTGAGGTTTGTATTGTGGCTCGAACACCCTGACTGATATACCAAGCTCAAGTAGGTGTCAGGAAACCTTAACACTTGAGGTTGGTATTGTGGCTCGAACACCCTGACTGATATACCAAGCTCAAGTAGGTGTCAGGAAACCTTAACACTTGAGGTTTGTATTGTGGCTCCCACGTTAGTGGTGTAATGATTGTGATCAGTGGTCAACGACCTTAATCACCCAGTCCTCAAGCCCCAAAATGTGCACGAGTACTAGTGGTATTCATAATAACTTCTTGAGATTTTTCACGCGTTTCATGTCAGTTATTCTGCTACGATTTAAAACAAAAATGTTTTTCAATTAACAATATTACTGAAACTGAAATCCAGAATAAATTATACCTTAGTTTTGAGCTTATAAATGTCAAAGAGTTGAAGAGATCTTCTATATCGTATATTATTCCCCGTGTTGGACATGCTTCCTCCAAGCTTCTTAACCGTCTGCCATGTATTACTTTGTAGCCAGAATTTAAATCTACCAAAGTCACATTCTCTTGGGTATCTACCATTATTCATGTGAAACATAAAATCAAGGTCGGTTGTCAGACATATCCCTGAAACAAAACATAAAATCAAGATCTGTTGTCAGACATATCCCTGAAACAAAGCATAAAATCAAGATCGGTTGTCAGACATATCCCTGAAACAAAACATAAAATCAAGATCCGTTGTCAGAAATATCCCTGAAACAAAACATGAAATTAATATCCATTGTCAGACATATCCCTGAAACAAAGCATAAAATCAAGATCGGTTATCAGACATATCGCTGAAACAAAACATAAAATCAAGGTCGGTTGTGAGACATATCGCTGAAACAAAACATAAAATCAAGGTCCGTTGTCAGACATATCCCTGAAACAAAACATAAAATCATTCAGAGCTTTGCTATGGTACAATTTGATGTTGGATTGTTGTTAAAAATAAAGCGAGCAGTATTCAACCTGGGTTCACGAGAACAAACTTAAAACAATAAATCATGTACATAAAAATAGGGAGATGGGATTAGCCAATAAGTCAGATAGGGTGGAGCGGAGAGATTAGAATGTCGGATTTACAACACAATCCTCTTATTATTATTTGCCAATATTCTCGTTGCCATTAGATCATTCAAGGGTTTAGTGGGGGGGGGGGGCTTAGGGTTATGGTGTTTTTTATATATATTAATAATAATAATTTTATTGTCATAGTGTAAATACGTTACTTTTTTTATTGATTAATTGAACATATATGGTCTGTTCATGCCGATGAACAGTCATCACAATTGACGGAACATTGTATAATGCAGATGTAGATGTATGTGTTTAACGACACTTTCAACACTATTTCAGTTATATCGTGGAGGTCAGTTTTATTGGTCGAGGACACCGGAGTACCCTGAGAAAACCACAGACCTGTCGCAGATCACCGACAAAATATATCAAAATCACAGGCACTTGTTTCATTCAAAAAATATATCATATATGCCCCCTCCCCTTCCTTACTTCAAGGTAAACATCTGTCCTTTCCCTCTCCCCACTTTGCCTCAATATTTTTCGCTTATCTGTGATCCTTTCGCTGACCCAATTATATCGTTACACTCCCGAGATATTTCTCTTTTCGACTGCCACATTTAAATATACCTACCGGCCCTCCTCAGACGAATTGGACAAGAATATTCAGCGAAGGTAGCTTGTTTTATTTTTAAGTCCATTGAATCGGTACAGCCACTTCAGGTCCGTTTTAAATTGATTTAGAAAATAAAAAAAAAGGTGCTTTAAAAATCAAATGTCAATAATTTGGATTTGAACACATTTTTTATAATCTGCATTGGGACAATTATCTGTATTTTAAAGGTTTATTTACATTTAAGAGGAGATAATCACGATGGCATTGTTACACATGGCCGGTCTAGAGAATTCCGAATTCATATGAAAAATCCAGCGCAAACCAGATATGGTCCTCGACCTGGTATATAAAATTCAAATCATTTGCTTAAATGAGGACCTGAAAATAATGAGCGGAAACCAAATGATGGACAAAAGGACACGAGTAAAAGTTTATGCCCCGATGCCTAGCGGCGGGGCATAAAAATGAAAGGCTGGTTGTTACTGATATAACTTTCACAAGCAATATTCCAACAATGGTTGAAAAATAGTGTAGTATTAAAAAAACTATTTTGTGGACCATTGCTTGTCTTTTTTTTCTTTTTTCTTTTGCTTATTTTGTTGTCCGTCTTTCAATTTACAACCTCTTATTACCAGATATGGCTAAAACCAGATCTCTTACTTGATCCTTTCACTGACACGTGACATGTCAGTAAATGGAAGCAAGTGAAAAATGATCAGATTGTTGATTATCCCTTTTGGCATCTCAAACTTTTCTTATCTTGTATTTAATTTGTAAATTCTTGATAATTGAGTTCGTCAACACATGTTCCCAGTTTATTCTGCCATATATATACCTGCACTTACGCCACTTAGTATAAATCGTGACATGTACATTTAAAATTCTAGAAATCTGTATCCCCCAAAATATCCAAAATAGTCAGGTGATCGAAGAAAAGTTTGAACATTCATCACACCGTATTACCGACTCGAATCATTTTTGTTGAAACCCGCCGGATACGATAAAAAACCCGTTCGGGTCAAAAGCCACTTGCAAGTTAAGAAGCGTTTTTTCGTTATTTTTGAATGAAACAAATGTTGTGTTTGCAGATAAAAGGTATTATTATATAGATATCGATGAAATACCGTGATTTCCGAGTTAAATAAAAACGATAATTTCACTAGTGAAATTACCATTTTAATTTTCACTCTCGCTATTTTTCGAGCCGGAACTATTTTTTTTTTAGAATATTATAAGGAGTGATGTTCCTTTGCTTCATTTCATTCACAGATTGTTAGTTTCATTTACGATAAAGGAAAGATTTAAAAAATAAACAAAATGATATCTTAATATAGTATTTCATTGAGATACAATAAAAAGCAGGTAAATTTGGCAAACATTGACAGTTTTGATACATTTCAGGGCAGAATTAAGCTCTAAAAACATGTGGTCTCGACAGAAAGAATCTGTCCAACAGTAAAACGTTAACCACCCCCAAAAGATCGTCTGCTATAAATTAACTCCAAATAGCAGTGTTCGTTCTATTGCTTCTTGTGAAATGAATCCAAATTTGTCACAGCTTTCGTCAACCATAAGTACTAGTTCAATGACTTCTGACACTAAGATGTCATCTCTTTTTTAAGGGAACACTTACATTTAATTTTAACAATCCTCAGTCTAGTCAGAAAAGACAAAGTGATGATTCCGAACTACAAATAGCAAAAATAAAATATAAAAGAATCCTACCTTTAGTGATTCCGATTCTGAGTGATCTTTAGTCCATTTTCCTTCCGTTATAATCCGTTTGAATTACACATTTAACGATTGAACCGTTTGGACCCACATTTAACGATTTACATTTCCTACCTGTTATATTGTTAAATTACTTGTTTTCTAATTATATAATCCATCGAATTTGAAATAGTTTTGGTTTTATTAACGGCCAAATATTGGTATGCATCCATCCGACTTCTATCACAAAACATTCTTCCCACAAGGTTACAAATGAAATGTACATAATAACGAAACATACATCAAGTGTCAATAAATAAAATTATGTCTTTCAAGGTCGAGTGCATACTATGGTCACAAAGTTTACAAGTAAGCAACATGAAAATTACATTTCTAATCGAAATATGTGCAC
The DNA here is from genome assembly GCA_002080005.1 of Gigantidas platifrons. Classification (NCBI taxonomy): domain Eukaryota; kingdom Metazoa; phylum Mollusca; class Bivalvia; order Mytilida; family Modiolidae; genus Gigantidas; species Gigantidas platifrons. The sequence goes on along the minus strand of MJUT01058386.1, from coordinate 200,925 downwards.
ATGAATTTATTTATTTACAAAATTGAAAGCATTAGACAAACGTTTCAGTCAACGAGTAGCCAAGGACACAGTTGTATATTAATGCGCAATAAAGAAATAAACACATGCAATGCAGATGAAAGAAAATATCAAATTTATTGGCTCAAAACAGTCTATATAATAAACAGCATAACTAACTGTGATGTTCGATTACCAATAATATGCCACTCATGACCGCACAACACTGATAATGCACTCATGCGCTTCGCGCGTTCGTGAATTATCAGTTGTGCGGTCATTCGTGATATATTTTTGGTAATCGGACATCACAGTTAGTTATACTATACGTATTTCACGTATATTATTGAAATCGATCACAGCTTTCACTTTACATTATTTTAAAGTTCGTTATTTGACGAAAAAATGCCTTTGTGATTTTTCCCAGCATTTTATATCTTTCTGAAGCTGTATTTTTATGGAACGAGGGTACGAATTAAAAGATCAAATATCTAACAAATGTAATGATACGTCCTTTCCCAACGGAAGATACGACGATTGACAGTCTTTCTTGAAACGAAAAGTAAGAAAACCCGAGAAGCAAGCTGACGGCATACTGTCGGGGGCACATATATATTATTTTCTTAAATGGTATTCCTTCGAATGAAAATTGTAATATAAGTTTTATAACTGGTTATGAACTTGAGTCGGGGTTTTAGCCTAATAACATTCCACTATAAAACATCTCTCTGAGGCATTGTCTGTGCCTCTAAGGAACCAAGTCGTTGTTTAAACGAAACTGAGCAATCATTATAAAATACATGTGTATCCATCTATAACATTTTGCTTTAGTTTTGAGGTAAGCAATACTTATGCTGACTTTTCTGGGGGGAAAACACGCATGCTTACTGAGAATGGCCGTAGATATCCGTCTTTACTTCAGTTAGTATATTTCTATATAATTGAGATTATACTCCGTAGTGATACAGCATATTTGTTATTATTAGACTTTTACAGTATTTTTACTATATAAATTAACAGTCATAGATTTGCTAATTTCCCCTAAAAGACTATTTCCCCGGAAGTGAACTATTTCCCTGAGACTATTTCCCTATCCGCAATTTTGCACGTTCATTTTTCCCGGTTTTTTTTTTAAATCCTTGAAATTATTGAAAGTTTCAGTTGTTATGGTTGTTGAATTTGTTTAATATTACTGGTAAAACATATATTTGTTGTTTATTTCATTACACTTTGATTAGTGCTAAGTGATAAAAATCTGAAGTGACACAACTATAAACACAATATTGAGATAATATGCCTTATTTTGCTGTTTTTCATCAGTATGAGTTTAATAACCTAGAAATAATCATATCACAGTGAAAAAAAACCTTTTATTGTTGTTCTTCAATTGATCAAGTATAATAAAACAGTTAAAAACCTGTTATTTCGGGAAGTAGCAATTTTATTGTCCCCCTCAACACAAACTATTTCCCTCCGCTTCGCGTCGGGAAATAGTTTGTGTTTCGGGAGACAATAAACCTGCTACTTCCCTCACAACCGGTCTTTAACTGTATACTATTACACCTGATCTCTTTCAAAGTGCAATTCAGGAAATTCAAAGAATCGATATCACACATATTGAAAAAATGTAATCCTTGTACTGCATATCTTAGTTTGTACTAAGTGGATAGTATATTTGGACTTATCGATGAAACATTGGATATCTACAAGGGCCACCAAGGGACGATGCTTATGGATATGTTCCATTGAACATTCCACCTCGTGCCCCCAGCAGAACTCCAAGGTTAAATAATATACAAATATATATAGAGATGTATTGCTACTCAACCACAGACACCAAGGGACAGTGCTTCTGGAGATGTCCAGCATATATAGCTGTGACATACCACCTCGTGTTTGAGGCATCAAGGGAAAAAATTAATAAAATAAAATAAAAATCTATCTGCAGTGTTTTTACAATTTCAAATCCATTCTAATTTCTTTATATCATTTAAGCTATTAAAATTTGGACATGAAGTCAATATTATATCGACCAATTCTTTTCTGTCTGGTTCATATTTAGAACAGTTGAAAAGAAAATGTATTTTATCTTCAACTTCTCCTGAACTGCACTGTTGACAGAGCCTTTGGTGTCGAGGGATACCCTGGTACCTGTCCAACTCTATCTGCAAATGATGAGAGGAAACTCTAAATTTACATATACTCCTCCTCAGCTGAAAGTTCCTTATCAATTTCAAATATTTTTCACAACCGAAGCTAGCTTTCACGTTTGCATATGTTTGAAGTTTCCCATCAGAGCAGTTATTCATCTTTTCTTTCCACAGAGCCAACAAATGTTTCCGGAAACTTTTGACCACATATTCTTTTGATAATTTTACTTCAGACTTTATGTTCAAAAACCCAGGAATTATTGAAAAACGTCGTATTGTTACATATCACATGACAATTCAGCCTTAGATACTCTTACTAATAGCATTAAAATTGTGGGTTTTTATCGTATCATCTGTAGATAAAAGACTGTACTTTATTGTATCCATCGACGGTTTGTGATGTATCATCGTCAGAGACAGGTACCTCAAAATTAAGCGTTTTCAAATGAAAATGATTTCACATATCACGATAAGTATGTTACATATCATAGTTAGATATTTGATCTTTTAATTCGTACCCTCGTTCCATCAAAATACAGCTTCAGACAGATATAAAATGCTGAGGGAAATCATAAAGGCATTTTTTCGTCAAATAACGAACTTTAAAACAATGTAAAGTGAAAGCTGGGATCGATTTCTATAATATACGTGAAATACTACCTTTTATCTGCAAATACAACATTTGTTTCATTAAAAAAGGGTAATATTATAACGAAAAATCGCTTCTTAACTTGCAAGTGGCTTTTGACCCGGACGGGTTTTTATCATATCCAGCGGGTTTCAACAACTAGAGGCTCCCAGGAGCCTGTAATCGCTCACCTGGTTTTCAATTTGACATCTAAAGTTAATAGAAAATGGGGGTGTTACACATAATTTTGAAAGTGGGCCACCCAAAGATCATTTCAACTCAAATTTCTGAGAAAAAGATTTTGATGTGATTTTTATCTCATAATATTCCAAAATGGAATAAACTGGCCGAAAAACTCTCACAGAAAAACCCAGAATATATGCTAAACTACTCCTTGCCATGTAGCTGCAGTTAAAATTTGAGTTCATTTTGATTTATAATAAAGCAGCAATGGACAATTGAAGAAATTTCTATTTTTAGTAACAGCAGCCATCTTGAATGGAGGGCGGGGCTGTCGGACACAATTTTGAAATGGGACTACCCTAGGACTATTCCAGCCAAATTCGGTTTGATTTGATTCAGCGGTTTCAGAGAAGATTTAAATGTGATCTATTATCAAAATATGCCTAATTTGCATAATCGGTATAAATCGGCTGAAAGAAAAATTTCACAGAAAAACCCGGAATATATGTTAAACTACTCATTGCCATGTAGCTGCAGTTAAAATTTGAGCTCATTTTGGTTTATACTAAAGCAGCAATGGACAATTGAAGAAATTTCTATTTTTAGTAACAGCAGCCATCTTGAATGGAGGACGGGGCTGTCGGACACAATTTTGAAAGGGACCCATCCAAGGACCATCCCTGCCAGGTTTGGTGTAATTTGGTTCAGCGGATTCAGAGAAGAAGATTTAAATGTGATCTTTTATCAAAATATGCCTAATTTGCATAATCGGTATAAATCAGCTGACAGAAAGATTTCACAGAAAAACCCGGAATATATGTTAAACTACTCCTTGCCATGTAGCTGCAGTTATAATTTGAGCTCATTTGACTGATACTAAAGCAGCAATGGACAATTGAAGAAATTTCTATTTTTAGTAACAGCAGCCATCTTGAATGGAGGGCGGGGCTGTCGAACATAATTTTGAAAGGGACCCACCCAGGGACCATCCCTGTCAGGTTTGCTTTAATTTGGTGCAGCGGTTTCAGAGGAGAAGATTTAAATGTGAAAGCTTATGACGTGCGATGGACGCCAAGTGATGGCAAAAGCTCACATGGCCTTTGGCCAGGTGAGCTAAAAAGGGTCATAACTCCCAGATGGTTATTCAGATTTACTTCAAAATTGAAGGGTGGGTAGATCTTGACATGCTGCACATTTTTGCAATTTAAACTTAACATCTATCTCTTATAGTTTTTGAAATATAAGATGAAAAGTATTAAAATTTTAAAAATTTGATGGGAAAAAAAGGGCAATAACTCCCAGATGGGTAATCAGATTTACTTCAAAATAGCAGGGTAGGTAGATCTTGTCATGCTGCACATTTTAAAAAATTAAACTTAAAAGCAATCTCTTATAGTTTTTTAAATAAAGAACAAAAAGTATTAAACTTTTGAAAATTTGATGAAAAAAGGGCAATAACTCCAAAATGGGTAATAGGATTCACTTCAAAATTTCAGGGTATGAAGATCTTAACATGCTGCACATTTTTACCCCATGTCAGATTTTTGATATTACTAACGGTTTCTGAGTTATTACCCAAAACCTGCAATTTTACCATATGTTCTATTTTTAGTAACAGCGTTGATTGGTGCATGCCATCACCGGACACAATTTTTAAACTAAACACCCTAGTGATGATTCAGACCAAGTTTGGGTACTATTGGTCTCGTAGTTTTAGTTTCAGAGGAGAAGATTTAAAAAAAAAAGTTTACGACGTACGAAGGAGGGACGGACGACGGACGCCTTGAGTGATGGCAAAAGCTCACTTGGCCTTAGGCCAGGTGAGCTAAATATGATTCGAGTCGGTAATACGGTGTGAAGAATGCATGAAAAAGATTCCCGGGCCGGAAAACATTTGGACCAACGAACCTTCGAGAAAATAAATTCTAGCCTCTATGTTCAAATATAAATATAAGATTTTGTATTGAATAAAATAAAATGTCATGATGTTTGTAGTCTATATCGTGTTCTCATAAACCTGAAATGCACACAAAACCGAAAATCAACCGTGACACGGCTGCACCACAGGCACTCGACGTTCAATGAATAAAATGTAGGGTCAATTAATGGGGGAACAATAGTGTCACTATTATATAATAATGACAATATTGTTTCCCACATTGACCCTACATTTTATTCATTGAACGTCGAGTGCCTGTCGCTGCACGCTCTGAAAGCTTGGAAAATAGAGAATTGAAACGAACGGGTGCTAATAAAGAATATTCAATCCGACACGTTTGCGAAAAGTCAGGATGGGAGGTAAATATGCAAGATCATAAAATTGTGCAAAGAGTCAATGATTGTCCACAGAACACGTAACAATGAAAGACACACTAGTCGATTTGAGTTGTCTCCCGTTTATATTAATATACAATGTACTTACCGTACATGACACTTTCCTCAAACAATGATATTTTCTTGCTCAGTAAATAAATCAAACAAATTACTCCAAATCTAATGTAGTACCAAGCATCAAAGATGACAAAACAGCAACAAATTAATATCAGTACGAACCACATTTTTTGTTTGTTTGGAAAACCGGTGTATAATTAAAAAACGACCGTCAAATTGTACCGACGGCTCAAAGTCTAATTCTTTACTGTTAAACGTGTAATTTGGTGTTTAAAACATAATTTAAATATATGCATTTTTTGTTTCAAGTATATTTGATAAGATATATATACGTGTATCAAAAATATTTATTATATATGGCACAAAAAAATGGTTTGAATAGGCACATATAAAAAAACAAACAAACAAACAAACAAAAAACAAAAACAGCCTTTTACTTATACTGTTTTATCTTTGTATAATATATATTATATATATATAAATAATGGATCTAAGGTTGGTATATACTTTTAAAAATCGAAATTTCGATTTTTTTAATTTTTAATTCCGAAACTCTAACTTTTTAAATCTCGAAATTGGACTTTTTAAATATTCCACAACAGGTCTCAAACATGGGTCTCAGTCATTCGGGACAGACCAATTTATTCATTAGCATGACTCGGGAAATTCAAAATATTGTACTTGAAAACGGGAATGGTAGTAGTGAGATGCGTGAATCCACACAAGAAAAAAATATCCAAGAATTCGTGAAAATTGTAAGCTGTTTGGTGTATAGCAATTTCGAGATTTAAAAATAGAAATTTGGAGATTATAAAAATCAAAATTTTGATTTTAATTTTTAAAGAATGTCCCCAATACGATTCAGTAATAGCCGAGGGATGCTGACTCTTAAAGTGTAACATCGTTTAAAGGGTTAGTGTCTACAACTTTGGGTTATTTTCTCTGTCATCGTTAGTTTAAACATTGTCCCTGAAAAATATAAAAACAATGACATCGTACAGTAATAAAGTATAAAAAGGTGGTTGTTTTTTTTTATACCAAAGGACCAGTTTTGACACCCCCAATGGCCGGTCCACTCATTAAGTTGTCTCCACCACCGCCACACACACACTTTTTGGTCCACTCCTCCGCCTCTGATTAGTTATAACAGATTAAAATGAGAAGTAATAGTTATACACTGAGGTATAGGTGTTTCTAATCCAGAAACCGGTGCAGGACATTTGCGCAAATTGGTAGGACTTTTGCGCAATTATTTTTAACCCTTTTGCGCAAATTATTTTTCGCTTTTGCGCAAAGTTTTATCCGTTATTCTATTTTAAAAAGTTTATGTTTACCTCTTTCGTTCGCTAGGTAATATTATCTGTGAAGGACGCTTAGTGATATCTCTAGATTTGTTCCTGGATCTTATGCGCAGAACATGAGCCTCAGTTTTTCTGTCACTTTGACTGGATTCACAAGTGTGTTGATTTTTTTTGTTTTGAGCACTGTTGTTCCATCCTTGTCAATTGTGATGAACAGTTTACAGGATTTCGCTGTGCATCTATAAACGACATCGTCCGACTTTAGAGTGTTGCTTTTGAGGTATAATATTCCATCTACTACAATTGCAGGCTGACCCCTGTATTCTTCTTCTTCTTCCATTAAAGTGCAGGGCTGCAGCAACAGCATCTTCACACTGAGTTTAAAAAACAACCATGCTTGCGCAAGGGAGAGACTATGTACAGTTAAAAACAAGGTCAGCGGTGTTAGAATCTGACTGCCTGGATTTCCTTTTTGAAGGATTCCAGGTCCAAGGCTGCTGCTGTGGCCTCTGGTAGTTGGTTCCATAACCGGATTGTGGATGGAAAGAAGGACTCTTTGTGTACATTTGTTCTGCTGTATGGTACTATATATTTCTGCTGTTGCCCTCTTGTATCGGCACCTAGATGATGCATGAATGGTGGTGGATCAATTGCTACGAGTCTGTTGATTATCCGGTACATCATAATGGCATTGGTTCTCAAACGGCGTTGCTGGAGTGTGTCCCAATTCAGGTGATTCAGCATTGTTGTAACACTGCTGGTTGTGTTGTAGTTACCAGTAGCAAACCTAGCTGCTCTCCGTTGGACTGATTCTAACTTGTTGATGTTACTCTGGGTATGAGGTGCCCAAACGGAACTGGCATATTCTAGTTGTGGTCGAACAAAGGTGGTGTAGCATTTAGTCCTGATGTTTGCTGGACAGCTTGACAGATTTTCGACGTAGGAAGGCTGTAGTGTTGTTTGCCTTTCGACATACGTTGTCAATATGGTTGTTCCATGACAAGTTCTGACTGATGGTAATACCCAGATATTTTCCTTTAGATGTTACGTTCAGTTCCTTCCCATGAATGTAGTACGATGATGGTATGATCTTACGCTTGGTGGTTATGGGTATAACTTCACATTTATCAGGATTGAAGTGCATCTGCCAGTCACGCTCCCAGTCTTGTAGGTTGTTAAGGTCGTCTTGAAGAGATGTTGTGTCTTCGTTGGTTTTGATGTGTCGGTATAGGAGACAATCATCAGCGAATAATCTTGCATTGCTGTTTACTTTACTAGGTAGGTCATTGATGTATATAAAAAACAGCAGTGGCCTGAGGACTGTCCCTTGGGGTACTCCAGAGGTGACGGGTGCTGGATCAGATGCCACGCCTTCTACGATCACCCTCTGGGTACGGCCTGCTAGAAAGCTCTTAATCCAGTTCAAGGTCAGTCCACGGACTCCGTAATGATGGAGTTTAGCTGCAAGTCGTTCGTGCGACACCTTATCAAAGGCTTTAGAAAAGTCTAAAAGGATAGCATCGATCTGAGTTGAACTGTCATGCCTGATGCCAGGTCTTGAATGGTGGTAATTAGATGTAACTCACACGAGCGTTTCTTACGGAGGCCATGTTGGTAGTCAGTCAGGATATTTTGATCTTCGAAAAACTTCATGAGATGACTATGAATGATGTGCTCTATGACCTTGCAACATACGGAAGTTAATGAAACCGGTCGATAGTTTGCTGGTTTGCTTTTATCTCCCTTTTTAAAGATAGGTGATACATTAGCCAATTTCCAGTCTTCAGGTGTTTGGCCTTGATTTAATGAGGCCTGGAATATGAAAGTTAAAGCTGGTGTAACTGATGCTGCCATCTCTTTCAGGAACTTAGTTGAAATCTCGTCTGGGCCTGTGGCTTTGTGTTGGTTTAGGCCATGTAGCAGTTTGTATACACCATTTTGGGTGACAGTAATCTGTGGTGCTTCATTATATTGGCTGGTTCCAAGGTATTATCTGTATATCATACATATTACCTGTATTTACATGTATTTCAATTTGCGGAAAAGGTGTATCAATTCTAATTATGGTATACAAAAAAATTGCGCAAAAGGGAAAAGAAAATTTGCGCAAATGGAATTTTATATTTTCATTTTTTTGCGCAAATGTACTTCTCCCCCAGAAACACCGTATACCGAAGTGTATAACTAACTTACTCCCCATGTTATTCTAAATACACGAAATAGTCATTACAAAATGTCATAAAAAACAAAAACAATAAACACAGAAACATTAAATTTCATAAATCGATACATTTTTGTGGTTTCTCCATTGGGTACCTCTACTATAAAGATAGATTGAACGACTGAGTTGTATTAAGGATTAAACAGATTGATTGGTTAATAATGAGAGATGTTATTCGATATAAATTCGATCTTCAGGAATGATAGACGTGTTATATTAAACTGGACTTTTTGTAGAGAATGGATATTAACCATATTGTCACAAATATTACTCAGAACTGCTAAATAAAGTAAGTAAGAATATATGTTGAATATGACAAAGTATTTTCCTACCAATAAACTGTTCAGTTTTTAAGCGCGCATTTAACAGGTTGTTTTTTGTTTTGTTTCGTTTTGTTTTGTTTTTTTAAAAGCTTGGATGCAGACAATAAAAAAAAGTTTCAGAATAAAAAAAGGTAATAACGGTCTCATTTTCGACAATTTTCACAT
>MJUT01058386.1:142408-153506 GCA_002080005.1 Gigantidas platifrons | reverse complement strand
TATCTTTTAATACATGTTCCTGTGATAGTATAAGAAAGACAAGACACTGACAATCACTGTATCTTTTAATACATGTTCCTGTGATAGTATAAGAAAGACAAGACAATGACAATCACTATATCTTTTAGATAAATACATGTTCCTGTGAATTAGTATTTTGTAAGTTGTTTCCTGGGGAAAAACCAGCAATTTGTGAATAGTTTAAGAAGCCTTTAATTAAAACAATGACAATTTGAGAATATTTGTTTACTTCCTTTAAAGAATGACAATTTTTGAATATTTTTAACAGCCTTTAAAGGCATACAGGCTGTCAGAATTGAATTTTTTGTTTGTATTAAAAGTTGCCAATATTTGATGTTTTATACTAATTAATAAAATGTTCTGAACAAAAATCTAGGTTTAGAAAATCTGTTATAATGGCATAATCAGTGAAAAGAGTTTGAATGCTTAGCATCATCTGTTGGTAGAATCGCCATTAACACGACCTAATTATAATTCGGCTGCATTTCCGAAGTTTGTCGAACAGCGTTTAGTAACTGCTATAAATAACTGAGGATGGATAATGAGGTAAGCATGTTGCATGTAAATGCATTAGAATTAATATAATTTAAGAAATTTATGTTTTTGTTTTTCCACGATTCGATTTTTGCACATTCAACATTTTCTTCATCAACAAACAATTTCGCACATGCGCAAACGCCTTCCCGAAAGAGTTCACTGTCAGGTCATATGAATATTGCGCGGGTCAATATTGAATTCTTTACGGGATGTAAGAAAATCAAACAGCGACGTATTTCCTTTTCTCTAGGCTATTTACGTATGATATTATGAAAAATTTCAACTGCAATTAGTATAAAACATAGAATATTGGCAACTTTTAATATATAAAAAAAATTCAATTCTGACAGCCTGTATGCCTTTAAAGAACAACAATGTGTGCGAAAATAATTACTGCCTTTAATTTTATACCTTTGTTTAGGCCCCCTCACCTGTAATTATGATAATGATAATTATCAGTGTGCACCTGTTACAAAACTAATTACAATCTCCTAATCTGATCCTGTCTGTATTGTCAAGTATTTCTTTTTGGTTAGAATCAAACATTTTAATTAACAGACTGGATCACAGGATATAAATGTTCAATGTGGAGGTTGTTTTCATGAGAATTATTTCTTCTGATGTTCATGACAACATGATTAACAGTCACTGTACATTTCCATATTTGACAACTGTAAAATCCTATTAATGTGGAGCCTTGAATGATAAAATCTTTTAGAAGGAATCCTCTTATTTCTAATTTGCAATTTGTTGACTTTGCAAAATAATGTATGAATATGATAGTCATTGCAAAAGGATGGGATGGCATAGCAAAGGTTTCAACAAAATTGTAGTAAAATATTGCCAAATATATGATGATGTTATGTGAAAATTTATCTCTACATGAATTCACAAGTTACCTCCCTTGTTAAATGTATTTGATACAAATGCTGTAATGGAGCCAGGATATAATATTTGCTTCACTTCTTAGTTTCTCTGCTAAGCATGCAGCTTTAAGTACCGGTAGTAAGAGCAAAGACTGGTTGGCACTAAATCAGGATCTGAGTGCCATGTTTTCCTGTGGACTGTTTCTTCAGTGAGCCAGCACTATAACCATCCTACAAAGCGTACATTATCATCATTGCATTAAAATGTAACATTGACGTTAAACACCAATCACTCCCAAATGACAACATTAATATCTGATTGCCAGACACTTTTCAAAAATAGTTCTGTTTAATCAATATGGCCAAGATCATCATAATAGGCCTTGTGGTCCGTCCTCCATTATCTGTAAACTTTACACATCTCAATAATCTTTTCCAATGAAACCGAAACGATACAAGCAATCATCTGTATTAACAGCATATTTTATCTATGAAAAATGCAAAGTCGCTGAGGGAACGACCTCACTCAGTTTAAACCAATGCTGTCCAAACTGAGCTAAAAGACATTCTATACTGTTACTGATACTTCTATTTAGAAGGTCTTTCTGGTTCATTCAGATATTTAGTATGGTCACCATGAGAAATAATATTCTTTAAGTGGCTGAATATTAAAAAACGTTTTCAGAAACCACAGGCTGCAAATTAGCTGTAAGCTTTGCAGAAAACATCCATGGACAAGTCCTGTAAAGGATTATTCATTTGGTTCTGATCATTACGTCCAATATGGCTGCCTTGGGAAAAAATAGTTTCTGCTTCACTGAATCTTAAAACGTCTTTGCAGGAATCTTAATCTACATATATTTTAGTGCTTTAATGTGCAGAAAACTTCTTCCCAGAATCTAATTAACACCATAAATGGCTATTGGATAGTCCTATACAAACTTTACATTTTTTGTGTTGATAAAAAAAAGTCAAAGATTGGTACCACCATCAGACATATATTTAGTTTAACAAAGGTCCCTATGGATCAAATGTTGCAAAAGTCTTCTTCTCTGAAACCACAAAATCATTTGAAAGTAAACTTGGTTGAGATGTTTCTTGTATCATCCTGACACATATTATTATTTTAAGTTTACATACAGAATCCAAGATGGCTGCCACCATAGAACCCTTTCTGAAAATATATGACAAAAGATTTTCAGAAACTAAAAACTTGCTTTAATCCAATATGTACATACATTTTTATTACATGTTTTTTTTGTTTTTTTTAATAAAGTTTATATTTTAAAGTTTTTATCGGAAACTCATGATGAACAATCTGATACCAACCAAGAACATTAATTAATTTAGAACTAAGTTTTATCTTTTCTAAAATCACTTTACCATTTATCAGAAAACTTGATTGAAATGTTTTTATTATGATCCTCTACAAATTTTAAAATGTATGGGTTCTGTGGAAACCCTAAAGATAGCTACTACAGTGTTGTTTATTTCATTCATTGCAGAAGTGAGGTGTAATGCATAGACACCTGAGTACCATTATACAGCTATATATAGTTGGTCTGTCTCTTTGTTCCTGCCCCAATGTCCCCCTGTTCCAGGCCATTTATATAGGATCCCCTCACTTCGTATCCAATCTCACAACATTGTCTTTCCCTATTGATTGTTTCATGAAACTTCAGCACCAAAGGCATTTTGCACAATCCTGGTTTAATTCTAAAATTATAGAGGGCTGGGATGGCTCAATGAGTTAGGTAGTTGGATTACCTGACAACTCATACAAGCCTATCACCAATATGGTGTGGGTTCGCACCCGGCTTTGTAAATTACAGAAAAGGGTGCACTTGACTCGCAGCCGCAAGTGATAAAGTTTACCAGTTGCTTGCCCATGGTCGGTGGTTCTCTCTGGGTTCTGCGGCTTCCTCCACCACTAAATCTGATCACCATGATATAGCTGAAATATTGCTGATAGTGGCGTTAAACACCAAAATTCAAATTCATTCTAGCAAGAGCAAGGGAAAGGATAAAGAATTTGAGTATAATTTTCTTATAATTTGTAGATTTTTAAACCCTGAAAGGATGATTTTACAGCAAATACAAAATTCACAAGTTTGAACAGATTATGGGGGAAAATATACGTTTTTTTCATTAAACTTTGCACGAAAGTGGACTTTTTGTCCAATTTAAAGGGAAATAACTCCTGTAAAATGTATAATTTTAGAATCAAAGTCAGAACTGTGCACATAGTCTATTCCTTATTAATCCAGTTTCCATTTTGTCTATGTTATAAATAAGAGAAAAAGATATATATTTAATTTAATTATATTTGTTTTTACCCTTTCATCTGATGTGACATGAAATGGACATCATTCTTCAAAAAAATAAATTTCATCAATGATGATGCATTCTTGTGTAATTTCCAATAAAGATAAATTATTAGCAAAAAAAAAATGAAATTTAATTTCATATACATGTACATTAGCAAATTATGAATTTAAATTTAGACCTTTGATTGAATCAAGGTGTTCTTTGATGTGACTGGTAGCATGGTAATTGCTCATACATTTTAATTTTCTACTTTAAATAGCTGTTTTATATCTCATATTGAAGTTTTTAAGTTACATAGAAATTCTTTTTGGTGATTCATAATGTCATAAAAAGTGTTTTAAGATCTGAAGTTAATGTAGGGAAGTCAAAATGGATAGAAATGATATTTTTGAGGTTTTTATGGGAAAGTGGAAATGGATAGAAATTATATTTTTGAGGTCTTTTTATTTTTTTTATAAAATCAATCATGAGAGGAGAATTACGATCAAATGATAGAAACTTAATTTAAATTGAATCATCTCACAGATGCAAATTGACACGCAAAGCATAAAATCATAAACAATATTTGACTTTAGCCCACAAGCAATTGAACGACATCTTGATGAAAGGGATTGTTAATGGTGAAATTAAGTTTATGTATTACTTAAAATCAATTTCATTTTCCATTTTATATGTTATTTCAGAATTAATAATTTATTTTGATGATGGCAGTACAAGGCAAAATATGGGCGAATAACAATCTTTTAAATCTGTGTTGTTGTTCATGTTCAGAAGCAGAAAATACAAATAATTCTAAATGGTTTTTTTTTATGTCAACCACATTTATACAGATAGAAAAGATGGACAGTACTGCCATATTTATATTAGAAATTCACATCATTATTTTTTTACAAGTTATTTTTCAATTAGTAGTAAATAAATGGCTTTATTAAAAATAGAAAAATTGCATTAAAGACATAAAATTTATAAGAATTTTGTAGTTCAAACAGTAAAATAAAAGAGCTTTATAAGCATTAAGTTAACTTAGTCAGAATGTTTATTGCTCCTTAGTGTCTGCCATTAAACTATAACTTGACCAAAGATGTCTTTTTATGGAAATTAAAAGTGAAAGACTTTGCATAGATAGAAAGGATTATAGTTATAAAATTATAAATAAAGTTCATTACTGTATAGTGAGGCATGGTGTCATACAACTTAAAAAAATATGTTAAAAATTCATTACTGTATAGTGAGGCATGGTGTCATATAACTTAAAAAAATATGTTAAAAATTCATTACTGTATAGTGAGGCATGGTGTCCTGAAACTTAAAAGTATGTTAAAAATTCAGTGGCAAGTTTTGTTCTGTGAAACTAGTTTTACTATAAAATGACTCCAGATACATATGAAATTTGATCCTGCAACAAGATTTCATGTAATTGGAAATTTCATTTTTCGTCTACATTTCACTTACAAATCGATTGCTCTACATATTGAATGTTAATATTGAGCTAATTTAGAAATTTTATTTGAGAACCAACAAATGCAACAAGACTTTCTGTAATTTTGATGAATTTTTCTAAATGACAAATGTTTTATGGCACAGAAATCTAAATGATTTAATTCATTTCATCACTCAATAGTGTTTTGCCTTCAAATTGTGTTAATGAAATGAAATCTCCTTAAAACATAAACATTGCAAAAATCATCAGGAATCTAATTTCACTTGTTCTTTGTGTTAATTATCACTGGTAGTACATTCTGCTCCAGAGAAAAAAATGAAAATTTCTTTTTCTGTAAATTTTATTGTGAAAGAAGGTCATTGTGTTAAAATTAGATATTCTGTTTAACAGTGGGCTGTACATCCCTATCATTATAACTACTGGTAGATCAATATTTGACAACCTTTGACCATCAATTTCTTTTCAATTTTTTTAAGGTAAAAATATGTATTGCAATAGTGAGAAGTGGTTGTGTGTTTACTTTTTGTAACAAGTACATTTTTGTGTAAAAAATTCTACTGGCAACACCATAGAAAATCTTTGTAAAGTCATACATATCGGGCAAATTGACAATTGATCGGATGGTTCTTGACTATCGGGTTTTGTAAACATGAGAACCACGACATTACAGTTTTATCACAATAAGTGATCTGTTTAAGCTTCCGATGAAATGTTTAAACTTCAAGAAAGAAACAGATGATAATAATTGAAGTTTTTTGTGTTATTTACCTTTATCATGCATTGTTATTTTCATTATTATGGAGGGCCAGAAGTGCCACAAAGATCAGAGAGAATAAAACTAATACATGTCAAAGTACTTATTTAATAGTTATTATGTAGAATTTTTCTGAACTGTAGATAAGCAAAATTAGGTTAAAGATATACTCTTTAATATTCTATAATTGTTCTGATGGAGCAGTCAGATAGTATTGACTATAATATTATTAATTTTTGTGTTATACATATTAGCTTAGCCTACATTGTGATGTTTGTCAGTGACCTCTGACAGGTTGGTGGTTTTCTCCATCAATAAAACTGACCGCCATGATATAACTTTAATATTGTTGAAAGTGGTGTTAAACACCATACCCCCCTACATTGTGACATCACAATGTTATGTCTTGGTATTATATTTATGAAATTACATATAACGGTATTTGTTTTTCTTTACGAATCAAAATACAGAGACATTTTAACATAACAATTCATATTTTTACAGCATATTTACCATGTAAATATTTTCCCTGATATGAAAGAGGATCAACAGAATATCCATGATATCAATTTTATTTAGTACTCTATTTGATAGAAAAGTCTGTAGATACCAAAGGGATAAACAAAAGCCATATAAAGCAAAGGACAGACAATACAATGGCTGGAAGAAAAAGGACAGACAATACAATGGCTGGAAGAAAAAGGACAGACAATACAATGGCTGGAAGAAAAAGGACAAAAAGATAAACAATGATCACCAAGCAACTAAAGATTGAAATACACTTAAAACAGGGTGTGAACTCAAGTGCTCTGGAAGGGTAAGTAGTTCCTGCTCCACTAGTGACATCTGTCGTGTTACTGTTAAACGACCCAAGCATCATCTGATATGGAAATCGTGTTGGACTACAGTATATACTGAATATTACATGTCAAAATCTGTATCACATGCCGTATCAACCCGAGAACCCTATATCACCCCAAGGGCCACCAGCCTTAGGGCTGATATAGGTCGAGGGTTGATACGGCATGTGATACAGATTGGGACATGTAATGTTCATTATATCATATATTTCAACCATGCTTTTGATAACACATGTATTTTTATGAAAATTTTGAATTTCTTTGAAATTTTGTTTATCTTTTTAATTTTTAAATTTTTTGATTTTTTTTTTAAAAATGTAATTTTGAAAATTTATGAGAATTTAAAATTTTTTGAAAAATGTTAAAATTTTATGAAATTTTGAAATTTTTTGGGTATACGATATAGGGTAGGCGATATAGGGTATGAACGATATAGGCTTGGGACAATCATTAATAATGCATATACAAAACACCTGTATTTTAATCTAAATATATGATATATGTTAATAAATACAAATTACGTCAATAAAACATGGACCCCTACAAAACAAATTGTAGTAAAGACGAACCGAACATAATTTTTACACAGAAATTATAGCAGACATTACAACACAGAAACAAAGTTGTGTGGACATGTGATTGGACAATTAGACCTTTGGTGGAATGGTCCTTGGATGGCCCCCTTCCAGAATTGTGTCCAGTGATTGTGACTTCTGACCAAGATGGCCACCAATCTAAAAATAGAAAAAAGGGGGGATGAAATTGAAAAAAATCTTCTCTGAAACTACTGAGCCAGTCTCAACCAAACTTTGCTGAAATGATCCTTGGGTGGTCCCCTTCCAAAATTGTGTCTGGCATTTCAGACCTCCGACCAAGATGGCCGCCACAGCTGAACTTAATTTAACATAGGACCCTATGGGAAATTCCCATACAAATCTTCTTGTCTGAAACTATTAGCTCAATTGGAACCAAACCTTGATAAAATATTCATTGGATGGTTCTCTTCCAAAAATGTGTCTGGCGGTTCGGCCCTTCGACCAAGATGGCCCCCACAGCCGAACTTAGCTTAACATAGGACCCTATGGGGAATTCACATAAAAATCTTCTTGCCTGGAACCAGTTGCTCAATTGGAACGAAACTTTGATAAAATATTCATTGGATGGTCCTCTTCCAAAATTGTGTGGTGGTCCCGCCCTCTGACCAAGATGGCTGCACAGCTGAGCTTAGTTTAACATAGGACCCTATGGGAAATTCACATAAAAACCATATTGTCTGGAACCAGTAGCTCAATTAGAACCAAACTTTGATGGAATAGTCATTCGATGGTCCTTTTCCAAAATTGTGTCCGGCAGTCACGCACTCCCACCAAGATGGCCACCACAGTGCAGTTGCATTGTTATTGAAAGCAGCTTTGATCCAGGTGAGCGATTACAGGCTCCTGGGAGCCTCTGGTTTTTATACTGCAATACTATATTTTTTTCTCACTGTTTTCTATATAAAAAAATAATTAAAATTCATATTCCCCATCATGGGCCCCATTTAAAAAATGCTTTATACAGGACATTGTCCAGTATAAAGCAAAAGTTCCAAAAAGGGGTGTGGCCTAAATGCTTTATACAGGACATTGTTCAGTATAAAGCAAAAGTTTATACGACTTCCTTTATCAATGCTGTAAAGTTACCAATTGCAGTATAAAACGTAATACCCCACAAAAAACTAAAACAAATGAAAAGAAAGTTTAATCAGTGATGGTCTACAATTCCACCAAATTATCAACAAAACAAACAACTACATCTCACCTCAGATCATTGAACAGAAAACTCAACGAAATATGTCAAATTATTTGTCATGCTGCTAAAATTATGACAAAACCACTGGTAAACCACATTGAAACAACGAAAAAAAACTATTTTATTATTATGTGAACTGCTACTTTTTAATTCTAATTTTCTGTAATTCTTTTGGAGAAGAGGGCCGTCGTGGCCGTTATTGTATGGAAGTTGAATTTAAAACTACTTGTGCAATCAGTCAATATCACCACTAAAGTTGTGAGTTTGAACCCCGCTCAGGCGAGGTGCACACAATATAACATTATGTGATAAAGGTTTTTTTCAGTTACTTGCGACAAGTCGGTGGTTTTCTCTGGAAACTCCAGTTTCCTCCACCAATAAAATTAACCGCCATGATATAGCTGAAATATTGTTGAAAGTGGCATTAAGCACAATAAAACCAACCAATCTTTTGGAGAATGTTGAATAAGATATTTGCCTGTATCCTAGATCTTATTTTTAACACTAACGGTCCTCCATACTTTTATCATTCAGACCAATACTATAATCAAGAAAGATTGATAAATAGACAGCTGAATCCTTTGATCTTATTTTTTATTTATATTGTCAGGTAACAATGTTAGGATAATGAAAAAAAATATCCTTTTGGTTGTAACATAATTGTTTAAGTGGGGTCTGAGTTAGAGTAGAAAAGAGAAAGAAAAATACTGTTCTTATAATTTAGAGACATATTTGAGTTATTTGTAAATATTTTCAGAAAGGAAATTGTGGTGTTGTGTTTCTTTTATGATATCAATACAAATGATCAAATCTTACAAGTTATGTTTAGAGAATTAATGAGACATGATATCACAATGGATTGTCTATTATTTAAAAAAATGGTAATAATTATTTTTATATATTTATAATAATTTATATAATTTTAGAAATATCTTACGTTAAAATTTGACAAGTTATTTAATAACTTTTGTCATTGTTAATTCAGTGACTGAGTCAATATTTTGAAACATCGAAATGAATTTTTATTTTATTTTGCAGGATATATATAGATTCCCCTTCAGTTGCCCGTGGGTTACGATATTTCTCCACTCAAGAGGGTTAAATTAAAAATTTTATCCACAAGCCGTTAGGCGAATGGTTAAAATTTTTAATTTAACTCTTGAGAGTGGAGAAATATCGTAACCCACATGGGCAACTGAAGGAGAATTTGTTTCTCCCATTATTTAACACGAACTTTATTTCAAAAGTTGAAATTAATGCGGGGAAAGGCACGAGACATTTTAATCCTCTAAGAGGATTACAGATTTTTCCACCACTGGTTCAGCGGGGTTAAAACGCCATAATAATGGGAGAAATGTTATTAATGTTTGCTTGTATTAGATCAGCCTGCTCAACTGAGTTTTGATGTTGTAAATTTTCTAGAATAACAGCTCAAATTAAAGGTAGACAGTGTTACAATTTTTGAAGATTCTCTGTCTGACCAACCCTTCCTCTGTACCTTTAAAATACTAAGTGCTTAACACAATTTTGACCAGCAAGTATCAAATTAAAAAAGTTTTATCAGACCATTGCAATGCATTCAGATTAAAGTGAACATTTACTACTGGTCCAGTAAACCTCTAACCTTCTGGCTCCTTTGATTTTTCATAGATGTATCTGAGATGTTTTCATGATGATCCATTATTCCATTAACTTTACACTTATTGTGTACAACAAATTTATTTTATAAACTGATGTCAATTATTTTTCTATAATATTAATCCACCTATTCTTTTGTAACCTGTTTTTTTGTTTTTTTTTTGTTTTTTGAGTTTTATCTAGAACATAATTGCTCTATATATATTTACTACATATATAAAAGGCCAAACATTCTAATCTTTTATTTCATAAGTTGAACTAACATATTACATGTAATAGTATTTGGTCAAATGTGACAATTGGCTGATAGGAGAGTGTCAAGTTTATAATATAATGATTTCTCCCTGTTCATCTGATGTTACAATTAGTTTAGGATGGTGTGTAGTAATTAAAGGTGTCAGCAGGTATACTACATACAGGTAGCATCTGTAACCAGCATCAATAAATGTTATTTTAAATTAAAATAAAGATACATGAATGTATGTAAACAAATGTAAGAAACATGTGTAATTTTGTCATAGATTGAAATTAATCAGTGATAACTAAAATTGAAAATGTATTTAATGCTGTAAAAATTAAGATATTTATAGTATTGTTAATACCATGACAACCAAATGTTCTAATATTGATAATAGAGGAACCTGATAATAGAACAAAACTCTTACCTGTAAATAAATGTACTAACTTAAAATATTTATCTAAAATTCAAGTTTTAGCCCATCTAATCTAAAGGGGTTATGGAAGCTTTTGTTCTTTGTCTGTCCATAGTCTGTCATCCATTAACCTTTTATCCCCCCGCGATAGCGGTGAGGGGATATAGTAATAGCGGCCGTCTGTCCGTCTGTCTGTCTGTCTGTCTGTC
>MJUT01058386.1:83019-101690 GCA_002080005.1 Gigantidas platifrons | reverse complement strand
TTCTGGCCGTTCTATGTAAGGGTAGCTGATTCTGGCCGTTCTATGTAAGGGTAGCTGATTCTGGCCGTTCTGTTTAGGATCTTTGGTTTTGCTGCTCCCGAAAACATTTATAATTACTTGACTTTCACATGTTTTTGACTGATATTGACTTTCACATGTTTTTGACTGATATTGACTTTCACATGTTTTTGACTGATATTGACTTTCACATGTTTTTGACTGATATTGACTTTCACATGTTTTTGACTGATATTGACTTTCACATGTTTTTGACTGATAGTACGTGATGAAGGTTATTCCAGAAACACATCATGTACATTAGAATTACATACGTAGGTTTTTATTTTTATTATATTAGTGAAAGTAGATTATAAAATGAATTTAGGAATGTATTTCATCAAAGCTTAAACTTATATTATTGTGGAGATATTTTAAGAAATGGTCCATTATATGGTGGTATACTATTACACCCTTTTTTTCCAATATGTAGATAATTTACAACACTAAACTAATCTTACTGAATCATCAATTTATTTTTTTAAATCAAGATTTGTTTATTATTTGTGAAGTATTTAACATGGTAGCTTTCAAACTGTAATTAATTTTTTTTTTTATTTGAAAAAAAATTTCCTTTAAAAGTTAAGAAAAATTGGCAGTTATTGAAAGTAGAAATTCTACCAGATGTACTTTATGAGGCATAATATTTCTCTTTAAATAAATTCATTTTGGCTTTATCTTTAAAATTTCAATGTTTCTACAGTAAATGTCATATGTATTATTTATTATTAAAAATTTTAATTTACATTTCATGCGTTTTATTGACTATTGCAAAAGTTTAAATGTGTTGATATCATGATCTTTAAAAGACTGCATTGTAATAAAAATTCAATTGATTAAGTCATGCCTATGTCTCTGAGCTGGCGTTGTCAATCAGAAATGTTCAAACTATTGAATCTGTGGAACATTTTATTTTCTCCTTGTTTGAATAATTAATTAATATTCTTCAACTGTCAGTAACAAGAGACATTGTTATAAACACAGCTGAAAACAACATTTTCAAACCTGTCATTCAGACTAAAAAAATATAATATTGAGAATAAGACAATAATCTTAGTGGTGTAAAGAATTTGACAGAAAAATCATAGCATTTAATCAGTTTCACATGTATGTATGATTTCAAATCTCTTAGGCACTTTTGGTTTCCCTGTCAAATTTCTGTTAAGTTGACCTCTAGAGGTGGTTGAACAGAGACTTAGTTAAAGGTTGTATTTAAGCTTCTGTCAGATATTGATGTGTCTTCTGTTGGAATTTCAATTCTCAATAAACGACATGGGTTATCTTAACCCTTCAGAAATTGAGCAGGGGCAACATGATGAAATATATTTCTGTAGACATTTTTATGCACCCTAGTTAAAACTGTTCAGGTTGCAGAATTTGGATTCCAGACACCTGAGATTCGTCTAGATATTGAACCACTGAGATATGCAATACTACATACTGTTTGAGTAGACAAGTACAAAAAAAAGCAAAAGTGCATTTTCTTGATAGTTATTGCAATGTAACTCTTTGCACCTTACATTAATCTTTGTTTAGTAGCAAATAAAGGGACTGGGGGTGTGTGTACAAATTGTCCTTTTAAGATACATGTCTGTGGGGGTTGAACCCTCTCTACTTTTAATTAAAAAGAAATCTTTATATTTATATTATAGATCGTTTGTTTCTTTTCTAAAGTTAAAGTGGACACTGCTCCCCCATCATACAATATCTTGAATTTGCACTAACAAAATCTTAAAAATTGAAAATTGGCCCCAAGACTTATATGATGCGCTTAGGTCAGCTAATCAAAACCCTTTTAATTTTGTATCCATCCTAAATAAAACTGACTCATTAATGTTTTAAATGTAGACTGAACATTGTAGTCATTTGTGGATTGAGAGATTGTCAGTCTGATATTAACGTTAATGTCCTAGTACCTAAAAGATCTTGGGGTTTATATGTGAAATTTATTAATGATTAGTAACATCCTGAACAAGGACCGCTAATGTCCATTTCATAAACTCAGATGAAATAAAAAAGCCACAAATTGAAATATTTCAATTTGTTATGTACAAAATACCATCCAATTCATGTGGTCAGAATTTAAAGCATTTAGGTGTTTTTCGTATCAGTATGTCATAAAATAAGTCGTTCATGGTTCAGGGACCGAAATAATTTAGTGAAATTAAAAACGTTGCTGCTTGATTTGGTCGGAGCTTTATGTAGATCAAGGATAATGAGGGGTATGACATACGCTATCGATTTACAGGTTTATGTTGACGAGCCAACCGTCTTTAGAACTGACAGTAGATAAACACAAAGTACCGGAGAAAGAAAACATAATTAAATGCTGAACAATGCTTTAAGGGGTTGAATTAGAGAAAAGGTCTGATTTTGTACCCGATAAATTACTGTGCTAAATATGTGGTTGAAAATTGATACAAGATGAAATCACTTTTAAGGACTATATATTATACTATAATAAGGAACATGATCGTAAGGTTGTTAAGTTATATTGTCAAAATGTTTTTCCAACTTGCATTTTAAAAAGCAATTAAAAAATTGAATGGATGCGCAGTTTGTGAAGACAGCGCAAGTTTGTTCAACGTATAATTATATTGTAATTACATAGTTTGAAATAATAGGTTATAGTAAAATTTATGTAACACATGTTTTGATAAAAGGATTTATATTGTCTACGAAATTATCCATGTAGAATTTTGATATATATCAGAATGATATCCATAGAACAAAAGGTGTTTTTTTTACACTAAGCAGTCAATTGTCTAATGAATATGTTCTTTCTCTTGAATTTATTGAGTAAAGTTACAAGGAATGAATCTTGTTGACAGGGACATGTCTGTTCACATGAATGGAATCTATTTAAAACATATTTCCTGTAAAATGGAAACTAATAAATAATGACAAGAAGTTAAACAGTAATGGTTGAAATGGTTGACACAATACTGTGGCCCTTCTCTTATAAAGCCACTATTTTTGCAATGAAAAGTGGCCTTTGAAAGGGGTGGCCTCCCACAAGGGAAACATTTCAGTAGTCTTTTATTATCTCATTGCATCTGAAGTCTGATATGAGGAGTGGCCTTATAAGAGGGTGACTATTGTAAAATCAACCACAAAAACACAGACCCCCTCCTCTGGCAAACTTCTAACTAAACTACAGCATCACACACACAAAAAAAACAGAAATGGAAATTTAGGAAATATGACAGCCTTAGACTAGTTAATGGAATTCCTAACCCTCACCATCATGATAACTAAATCTGCAATGGTGCACCTATTCAAACTTTAAAAGAAAAACTAATTGTAACCATTCAGTTAAATATTCAATTGATTCCAAAAACTTCCATTGCAAAATATTTGACTTTTGACAATTTTTGTTGCTGAAATAACATGTAATGATATTTCACTCTGTCCATAAAACTGCCTGTGTAGTGTAATGGTTAGCATGCTTGCCTCCAGCGTGGTATATTGCAGGTTCAAACTCTGGATGGGTCAAACCTAAGACTATAAAATGGGTATTTGCTGCTTCTATGCTAAGCATGCAACATTATGAAGCCAGAGCAAAGACTAGTTGACTCAAAATAAGGATAATGTGTCTGAGTCAGTGAATGGACTGACATGTCTTCTTGTGGACTGTTGTTTCAGTCAGTGAGTGGACTGACATGTCTTCTTGTGGACTGTTGTTTCAGTCAGTGAGTGGACTGACATGTCTTCTTGTGGACTGTTGTTTCAGTCAGTGAGTGGACTGACATGTCTTCTTGTGGACTGTTGTTTCAGTGGACTGACATGTCTTCTTGTGGACTGTTGTTTCAGTCAGTGAGTGGACTGACATGTCTTCTTGTGGACTGTTGTTTCAGTCAGTGAGTGGACTGACATGTCTTCTTGTGGACTGTTGTTTCAGTGAGCTAGCACTATAAAAAGCCAACTGGTCTCTCAGTGTGTTGGTCATCACCATCTCATCAAAAAGAAACTTGTTCTCACCATGATATGGCTGAAAAATTGCTGGCTTGCCATTATACATCAACCACTAAATCTTCTGTAAACATAAATAGTATATTAGTTAGTACAGTTAAGTATGCCCATGAGATCACCTCTATTAAGCAGTCACCTGTATTGAAAGGTCACCTTTTTCTTTTCCTGTCATAGAAAAGTTCATACTGTATGAATTGAACCTCTTTTAAGAGGTCATCTTTCTTAAAAGGCCACTTTTACTTTGTCCCAAACATGTCCTCTTACTACAGGTTTGACTGTACAAACATGTCCTCTTACTACAAGTTTGACTGTACAAACGTGTCCTCTTACTACAGGTTTGACTGTACAAACGTGTCCTCTTACTACAGGTTTGACTGTACAAACGTGTCCTCTTACTATAGGTTTGACTGTACAAACATGTCCTCTTACTACAGGTTTGACTGTACAAACGAGGTTTGACTGTACAAATGTGTCCTCTTACTACAGGTTTGACTGTACAAACATGTCCTCTTACTACAAGTTTGACTGTACAAACATGTCCTCTTACTACAGGTTTGACTGTATTGCAGTGTTACTAATATATACTGTAGTTTTCTCATAGCTACAGCTACCAGGTATATTAGTTCCAGTTTGATTGAGTTTTATCCAAATTTATCCAAATTTATTTAAAAACAGTAGGAAATGTCAGAAAATCTATACTTTTTAGGAATCATAAGTATTAAAGGAATAAATTAATCATAGATTAGACGGAAGCATTGAGAATGAATCAGCAAGGTGGGTTTAAATTAAACCTCTTTAAAATATTAATATTCTGTTAAAAATTAATCTTTCAGGATAATTTAAAGTCACATAAGAAATAAGGTATCTGAAAAAAAAGTTTAACTTTTCAAAACATTTCCCGTTATAACGGTTATACCTCCGACGGTGTTTTCAACCAAGTAAAACGGTAGATCAATTCACTGTGAAACTGACAACTAAAAAGAAATAGTTTGTCATGGTTAAGTTTATGCCTATATGAAATAAATGTATTTGAATTTGTCATAAAATTTATGTTGCAAGGTTTAATGTGTAACAGAAAAAAAATCCTATTACACTTTCTATGCTGGAATTTTTTTTAATTGAAAGCATTTTTTACTGATGACATATTTAAATGCCTTTGTAAGAGAAATTATATAATGATAGAAATTCAAAAATAAATGATTTGTTTTAACCATTAATTAGTACACATGTTCACCATGGTGATGTTTTTCTTCATGAACAATCAAGGAATATAACTAGCAATACATTATTCTCGATTTGAAAACATTTCTAACAATTTAACCAAATATACAGAGATATGTATCATTTTTATAGACTTGTTAAGTGTCCATCTGAAGTTCACTGGTACGGTTTAAAATTTAATGGCCAGTATTAAACTATCATGTTTCTATGTGATTCTTTTTGCAGTTTAATCTGAGGAAACAAATTCATTTTCGTGTAAAAAAAATTATGAAATTCAAGGTGTAAAAAAAGTGGTATTATAAGTTGATTTAAGTGTGATATTTTGACCTTTTTGGCTCCGTGTCTTGTGGGAAAGAATGAATTCACATGGGAATTAAAATCATATTTTTGATGGTTTTAATAAAAATTACAGAAAAAGAATCCCCATTAAAAAAAAATAAGTCAAATATTATATCAAAAGTTTGAGGTTTAGCCCCTTGGGGGGGGGGGGAAGGCAAGTGAAATATAATTTTAATTCAAATGAGTTTTTTTTTTATTAATATTATTGGAGAGATAGCTGATATAATATACAGTATGTAATATTTTTTTCTTGGTGCATGACATAGAATTTTATTTTTTAATTCAGCCTTGGAGGCTCATTTGTGTGCTAGGGTATATTTCAAGCTGAAATAAAATAATAACACAAAGACTTGTGATAAAGTTTTAAGGAAGATTGTTTCTGTTATAACCTTGGCAGATATTGCACTATCTCTGTAAGGTATCTCAATGAAAGTCTATAGAATTGTCGCTTTTTTCCCATTGAAACAATTGTTTCAGAGATAATTACTGATTGAAATCAGCTGATTTCACGCAACTTAAATTAGAAGTTTTTTTTTTTAAGGTTCTTATTTTTCTGCCGATCAGAATTGGAAATCAGTTTAAATAGAATTAGTTACAATAAAAGATGATATTTGAGAACTTTTGTAGACTTGGCATATGCTACCTAATCCTTGCTATCAGAAAATACCTTTAACATTAGGTTGACATGTCAAAGCTATCGATAATCTCATTTGTTAATAGGCAAAATATTGTACCTGCTTTTAATTCCTAGATATGGTCAAGTTTTGATACCAAGATAAATTACAACAACTTAAGATAACGGAAACAATTAACTAACCACTAATTTAAATGAAAGTCAAATTTTATCTTTAAGTGACATTTAGACTGTACAAACAAACCCTGTGACTAGTTCTGATTGTTGTAACTTTTGTGTTCTGAAAATCAGACAGCAAGGACAAAAATCACCAAAGTTCAGTTATTGTATGGCCATTCACTTTGTGATGTCTGGGTACAACTTATAGTTATCTCCTATTTTCAGTAACCAAAACATTTTCATCAGAGATAATTATAAAATGTCTCTTGCTATTTGAAGGAGAAATTACATATTTTCTAATCTATTTTTTATTCACCTAACACAACAAATAAACCTTAGAGAAGACTGAGGAGGCAATCAAACATTAGTTTAAGAACCTTGTGGTCAGTGTCAGTAAATATCATTCTCCCATATATTGAGTAGATCTTCCATTCCACTGGAAAAGAATTACATTTTATTTATTTTAGCTCAAGAAATGATGGGAGTTGAATGTCAGAAAACTTTGATAGTGAGTAATTGTTTGAC
The DNA here is from genome assembly GCA_002080005.1 of Gigantidas platifrons. NCBI lineage: Eukaryota > Metazoa > Mollusca > Bivalvia > Mytilida > Modiolidae > Gigantidas > Gigantidas platifrons. The sequence goes on along the minus strand of MJUT01058386.1, from coordinate 94,783 downwards.
TGAAGTGACTCCAGTGGAGTGGTGTCCCCTTTCACCTATACAATCCTGAGTAAATAATGACCTTTAATTATTAAGGTGTTGGTATACCAATTATCAAATCTTAATTCAATGTAGGTTCTTATTAATTATTGATATTTTATGAAATGTAAAACACCTGTGTCTATTAAATAGGATTATTTGTTTTTATGGGATTTTGAGAAAACTTTGAGAAAATAGTGCAAGAGTACAGCTGTGTTTTTTTTCTTTCTTGAAGGTCATTTTTATTCTTATTTAATTTCTTTTTTGGTTTTGTAAAAATATGCTATTAATGTTTGAATTTTATGTTTTATTCTTGATTTTGTCAATTTTAATATGTTAAAAATATATATCAATTTTTTTTAAAGTTTGGTGATTTAAAACAGATTTGAGATTTACATGCAAATCTTAGGTATTGTTATAGCAACTGGGTTTCATTTAATTTGAAAAGACGAAAAATATATTAAATTTGTTAAATTAGAGGGTTTTATTTCATTTAACCATTGAATACATTTTCAAATAAGTTTAAAGGGTAAAGTAAACTAGAATGATACTTAATATATGATTTACTGTACAAAAATCTACATTATTATTTAGAAAAATATATATTGAAAAAAATGTAATTGGAATGCAGAATCTCTTATTTTTACATTATGCAATTTGTATTTAATTCCATTTAATATATTTCTTTTAATGGAACTGACATATTTGATAATGTAAAAATAAATGCTATGCTTTTAATATTTCTGAATTGAGATAAAAATCTTGTTTTTTTTATCAGAAAAAAATGTTTACAACAATTGACTTATGTCAAATCAGTCAATTTTCATTTTCAATTATTATGTCACTAAAATTCTTTTTTTGAAATATATGACATTTGAAAAGAAAAAAAACATGCAAAACAGGTACTCAAAAATTACTGTAACATTATCATAAATGAAAAGCTTTTAAAACATATCTGATAAAAATTACTGATCTGAGCAGAAGATAATGTACTGTCACCACTGACTTGTAACACTCAATCTGATTGGTTAACATCACAACCTATTATCAATGTTTAGACCATTAGACAGAAATACAGGTATTTTTCATTTAAACACTGTTGGAGGGGGACAGAAGTTACCTTTATCCCTGGAATGTAGATAACATGATTTAAAGATTATATATTCCTAAAAACATGACAATGAAATTTAACATCTGACATTGGGAGACTATTACATTTAGCTAACAGGATTAACAAAATGTAAAACTACATTTCAAGGTAATAAATATTTTTAATTACATTTTTTTCCCTAATAATATGCATGCCTTAATACAAAATTAAATGTAATTTAATGGAAAAAATTGTTTTATTTATTTTGTAAGAAAAGGTTAAGAAAATTTATTTATTAAAAAAAATATCCTAGGATAAAATATTGCTTAATATGATAAAAAAAAAATGTAGTGCGAGTGCTCCAACATATTTTTTTAAATGTTAACAAAAGTTTAATGATGCATTTTTATTTCAGTAAAGTGAAAAATCATTGATAAGATAGTTATGACCCCAATAATGACCATTGGAAGTGTGAAAATTTACACATACCTGAATTATTACATTAAATAAATACTTTATCATAATTATCTTGATACATTGAACAAAAAAAAACAATATTATATGGTATAAAATAGAAAAATAATTAAGTAGTCATAAAGCTTTTCAGTTCTTGCTGTTAAAATTTAAAACATTAATTTTTTTTTAATGTTTCCGAAATTTAATGAAGTTCTGACATAAACTACTTGGAGAAAATGGCAAATACAAGTTATTTGAAAATGTTGTTTTATAAGAAATATTGTTTTTATTAGTTGACTCATAACTGTTACTCATTGAAAAAAAATAATAATAAAAAGTTCTCAAAAGAAAAAAATGAAACATTTTGAAATTGTCAGTGAATCTCAGTTTGTGAAATGAGATGTGCAAATTCATTGTGTCCTACAACATCATGCTAGTCCTCCTGGTTAGCCACACATCTCTGTGATCCAAATGATGTTATTTCATTTGTGTTATTATTATTTAATTTTGTAGACCATCTTGTCTTGTCATGTGTATTTATTATCTATTTATGTTAAATTGGAAAATTCTCTGTACCACTGTTTAATCTATGGTTTTATGAGAAATAAAGAATCTTGAATCTTGATGTATAATTTAAATGATTGTATACAAGTCTAACTGACATTGCTAACCTGAATAAAACTTGAGAAAAACATAAGGTACAAAATCAACCTTCTGTCTGTGTAACATTATAATACTAATGACAATTTTGTAATTAGACATGGCTTTATAGGGTAAAAATACATGTATTCTATATCAGAGGAATAGTGTATCAGAAACATTTAAATAGTCAGAGAAATTACCCTAATTTTGGAAGATACCTGTAAAACAAAATAGGATTTCCTGTGACCCCTTATTTACCTTTTTGATTGTTTGTTATTATAAAGCATGATTATTTTGTAGGCTTGATTTTTTTTTCAATTTTCAATAATGTACATATTTGTTAACATGCTAGCCAGCAATGAGTGTTATATTCATTGTAAATGATACAGCTTTTAAAAGAAACATGAAAGAAAATATTAGAAGGAAATGAGAAGTGATTTGATTTTTGTTGTTCATCCCATTCAATAACGATATGATTGACTTTAGGCTTAGGCTAGTGAATAACACAACAAGAAACAAATTCTGAGTTTAGATCTTAAACACATAGCAATCATATTACAGAGAGAAAAAAAAACTTTTTCAACTTTAGATTTGTTTATATTTTAAACAATTGGAAATTTAAACTTAAGAAAATAAACAGCAAGGTTTTCACAAATAAGCCGTTTGAAAAACATATTGAAATTTAACAAAAGCACTGAAGTCCAGATTAAACAAATTTATATTCTATATATCAGAATTACAAACAATCCACTTTAATATAAATCTCTTTATGTACAAGAGATTAAATCCCTTTGCCTTATAATTTGTCTAAACACACCAGTATCGTTGTTTATTGAACTCTCACAATATTAGTATTAAATGTTTGCCTACCATATCATTATCCCAAGAATTAATGAAAGGAGAAGTGTAAATGGAATGACTAAGTTTTATAATCATTTAAACAAATGGCTGTAATGTTGTTACTTTCTTATTTAATTGCAGATTGTTGTCAAATTGAATTGAAAGTCATCGAAAGAGTAAGAGTCAAGAAAACACTGGTGGTCCGTCCGTTATAATTGAAATGATGTAATGCAAAATTAAGGAATTTGAGTGATATTTTCTATATATTTATAATAATAACTATAAGAGCAGTATGGCTGTACCCAAGAACTTAAGATTGTTCATATTGTCAACATTGATATCTATGATTCAGACAGCAGACATTACAATATTTTATACAATTCCTGAAGAAGAAGAACCACCGTTATATCTGGGCAATGTTGCAGAAAGGAGTAACTTGTCATCTCTTGCCACGGCCGATGAGTTTGCTAATATGAGATATACTTTTTTGACTCATTCAAGTAGTTATATTTCATCATTTGTCATCGATGAAAATACTGGTGCTCTCACTACTAGTGATAAACTTGACAGAGAAACAATCTGTCCGTTCAAAATATTATGTGTTCTACAATTACGTATTGGTGCAAACAGTGGGACTTTCTTCCAACCTATTAATGTTAACGTAACGTTAACAGATACAAACGACAACAAACCAGAATTTGATCAGTCGTCGTTTGCTTTAAACATTCCTGAAGATGCCGACATTAACACAACATATTCTGTCATTGGTGCTGTTGACAAGGACATGGGTGATAAAAATTCTTTACAGTCGTACGATCTTTTACCTGATAGCGGAACTTTCGGTTTGAAGTTTGACCATAGTATATCAGGAAACATTGAAGTATCTGTTGTACTCAAACAAAAATTAGATAGGGAAATGCTGGGTCATTATCAGATTTATTTGATAGCCAAAGATGGAGGCCAGCCTCAAAGAAGTAGTATGTTGACAATTAATGTAACTGTTTCTGATATCAATGACAACAAACCCATATTTAGTCGTACACAGTATGATATTACCGTCCCAGAAGATATTTCCGTAACTAGTAAAATTTTAAATATCACAGCAGTAGACAAAGATGCCGGTAAAAATGGAGAAGTTGAGTACACTTTGATATCGTCACCTCCTAATGATGCACAAACATTCTTTTCTATAGATAAAATAACAGGTGAAATTTCGGTTACCCAGCATCTATCGCACACCCAAGGGACACCACTTGGACTTACCGTGCAGGCCTCTGACAAAGGGTCATCACCAAAAAGTAGCCAAGTTGCTGTAACGATTACAGTGACTGATGTCAATGATAATGCCCCTGAAATAAATATAAATTTGTTGTCCAGTACAAGTACAGCCAGAGCTGAGGAAAATTCTCCCAATGGAACTGTGGTTGCTTACATCGGTGTTGTTGATAAGGACACGGGAAACAACGGTCTTATTTCTTGTAGTCTCACTGACGACACATTTCGACTATCAAAACTAACAAGTACTGAAACTGAATATAAGGTACTGGTCAACAAACATCTAGACAGGGAACAGGACATTGAACATGTGGTAACAGTAGATTGTCAAGATGCTGGCACACCATTTCTTCAAACAAGTTCAAGTTTCATCGTCCAAATTCTTGATAAAAATGACAACTTTCCAGAATTCCTGAAAAGCTTTTACAATGAGACAATGGTGGAAAGTGAACAATCTGGTGTTTTCATTACGAAAGTCACAGCATCTGACCTTGATGAAGGTGATAATGCCCAAGTACGTTATTATATTGAAAAAGATAATGCAGACAAGTTTTATGTTGATCCAAACACAGGCGTGATTAAGACAACTATCCCATTTGATAGAGAGGCTAAAGATCTTTACAAATTTAAAGTTTTAGCAGTTGATGGTGGTCACTCAAAGGCTTTTACATCGACTGCATCAGTTGAGCTACATATTTTAGATGAAAATGATGAAATTCCACGTTTTAACCAGTCGATCTTTAAGTTTGAAATTCAAGAAAATTTGCCTTCACAGACATATGTTGGTACATTATTTGCTTTTGACAATGATATCGGAGACAATGGAAAAGTTAAATTTTCCTTGCCATTAGAATACCATTCTGTACCATTCATTGTAATGCCCAATGGAATCATACAGACAAATGATCTGCTGAATAGAGAATATAAGAATTTATATGAATTTGTTGTCATAGCCTCCGATTACGGAGCACCATCAAGAAATTCAACAGCTCGCATCAAAATAGGTGTATTAGATATAAACGATAATGCACCTCAGATACTGTATCCGCTACAAGGTAATGGTTCTATTAAGGTGTCACATCTAACGCCAGCTAATTCCGTTGTAGCCAAAGTAGAAGCATTTGATCCTGATAATGGTAGAAATGGAACTGTAAATTATTCTATAAAATCACGTAACGACGAAAATTTATTCTTTATTGAAACCAATTCTGGAAAATTGTTCCTTTCACGGAGTATACAGAATGCTGATATTAAGGATTATTTGTTACTTGTTGAAGTTTCGGACAATGGAATAATTCCTAGAATTAATAGCACAGAAATGCGATTAAAAGTAGAATTGACAAAAACGTCTGCAGCATCAGAAGCCAGTATTGGACAAAATGTTTTAATAGTGATTACGATAGTTTGTGTAACGATTGTATTGTCATTAGCGATAATTGTCATCATATTTCTCATTAGAAGAGTAGACAATAACAAATTGATCAAAGATTGTCCACCGCCAGGAAAGGAAGAATTTCAAATTTCCGAGACTGTTCAACTGAATGCTAACAAAAAATCCATTTTGATGAAAGAGACAAATTTGCCAAATGGATTCAATAATAATACATTAACACATGCTGAAAGGAAAGAAGTGAGTTTTTCTTTAGATGATCATAGAGACTCTGGGATATTTATGATTAATTCAGAATCTGGTAGTCCTAGACCCCAACAGTCATTAAAAAAGGTTTGTTTGAAACAAAGTACCATGTTTATCTCACAATATGGAAACAGAATTTTTACTTGGAAATTTAATTTAAATTATAGTATTTTACTCTTTTAGTTCATGGTAAAATGTTGTGGTTTTTGAATACCAGTTTTATACTATATGCTGTATAACACTGGGATGGGATTTCTAATTTTGACACAGAATCAGTTCATTTGTATACAGATAACTATCAAATTAAAAGGTCATCTAGTTGATAATCTGATTAGAGATTTCTTGCCATTTTTTTTTTTTTTAGAAAAAAGGATTTAAATTTATATAAAAGTGAATTGAAGATGATCGGGGGTATTAAATAAGCTTAGGAAAATTAAAAACATACTTTCCAAGTAAGAATGACATATTGTTTGTAAACTACAGTATTTTGTAGTTTTTGGCTTGTGACTGGCATGATAAAAAACTAACAATAGTAAGACAGATTTCAATTTTTAATGAGAAATTAATGAGAAATTAAATTGTTATACAGTAAAACATTGTTTTTTTTTTAATTAGCTAAAAATCTAAATCTGAAGATATCTTTTGAAAAAATGAATGTTTAACTCTGTGGTAAAAAAAATTTAAAGTCATTTTTATCATACTGGGGTTGTGAAACACTTTAAGATTTTAAACATATGAACATTTACACCTTTTTAGTAGTTTTATTATAGGTGTGAAATATATGGTAGATACCGTACTTACTATATGTATGTAGAACCACATTTTTTATCAAGTAATTTTTTTTTTCAGTACAAAATTTTAAAGTGTCTTTTAAGTCCTTGAACAAGAAAAGAAAGCTTAAATTGAAAAAAAAGTAATTTATTGAAGCTTTTAATGCCTCTTGTCTACTTCATTTTTCACACATTAAACAGGAGTCTTTTACAAGTAATAGTTTATTGTACACTCAGTGGTTACCAACTAATTTAAGATTTTTACAAATATTTTTTTTAACATTTTTAAGCTGGCAACAGCTGAAACCCAACTTAATACCTATAGTTAAACATCAAACTTGTCAGATTGTGCCTAATTGTATATAAAAGTGACCAATGTGTTACGAAATTGAAAAACGGTCATTTGATAACTAAGCTAACAGAATGTAGGGAGGTTTGTTTGCAAGCTGTCTAAATGTAAATTAAAGTTTGATTAAATGATTTAGCATAGAAAAAGACCAGAGAAAATTACCTAATAGTTGGTTTTGGAGCCCTGTGATGTTTATTTATGCTAATCCTCTTTAGAAATTTGACGGAAATCGGTATAGGGAACGAAACCTGTTACATGAGTTGGGACGGACAAATGAAAGTTTATGTTGACAAACACCTAGGTTATTTAATAAATTATAATATTTTACAAAGCTACATTTTTTTTTTAAAGAAAAGATTTAGGCGGATTTAAAAATATTTGAAAGAAACAAAAAATTGTTTGTTGCTTCTATTTTTTTTTTTATTTATACAATTTTATTCAACTAAAAGCATTTAAGGACACGTACATGAAAGTGCATGTGCATAAAATTATTACAGTTAATTTTTATACTCAAGATGTTGACCCTAAAATAAACTTAAGAAATGAGCATCTTGAAAAATAACAAGCTTTTATCAGGTATAGAATTTTGCTTTTTTTAATGGGGTGGAGGGGGAGTCCATGGGTTTTTTAATCAATTTTTCTTTGCAATTTTTATAAATTTATTAGGAAAAAGGAGATTGATTACAACTCCAGAACTTTCTTCCTGGATCAGAACCAATGTGTATATCATATGTTAACATTGAATAAGAGGGATTTATTTCATGACACTTATCTATATACATTTGTCATAGACTAGATTAGTGAACAATATGTGACTGGAAACAGCTTAATACAGCATCTTTGTTTGTACATAAGTAAAAAACCCAGTACATGTGGTCGTCTGCTGCAACTGTTGCCATGATGACAACTAAATAGACTTAAATATGACTAAAACAAACTTATTATAACCACAAGAAAGAAATTTTACTAATGATTGGTGAAAATTGTCTCAATATTTCAGTCCTGTTAACATTGTTACAATTAATATTTAATAACAGTTAGTTCTGAAGGTCGTAGCAGACAATATTGCAAGTAATGTAGTGAGTCTGATGGGACGAGCTGCGAGCTGCGATACTTGTGATGTCAAGACCTTCAAAACTGTTGTTATTGGTTTTTTTTCCAGTATTAATAGAATCTTGGTTGATACTGACAATATTATTTGGAATAGTCGAAGGGAAAAATATATAGATTACCTATAAACAGTATACTAACCTGTTGAAAATATATAGATTACCTATAAACAGTATACTAACCTGTTCAAAATGATATTTCTACAATATAGGTTTGTTTGTTTGATGGTGTTTAATGTCACTTTCAACAATATTTCAGTTATATCCTTGTGGTCAGTTTTATTGGTGGAGGAAACCAGAGAAAACCAGACATAACCAGACATATAAAACCTATTCATGTAATACCCATCAAAAGCATAGTCAAATTTTTGTTTAAATCAGTTTAAATTCCATTATTTACCATTGGGCTACTGGTATTTATTTATTAAATGTGCCGTAATAGCATAAATATTAATAACTATATGATATTTTATATAAGCTATACTCTGATGATTTCAGATTCATGAATCGTCATCAGACCCAGATCCTCATGAAGAAGAGCACCATAGAATGGCCTCCATACGTCTTCATCAGAAACTCTTACATTCCTACAACAAACCATTGTTATATGACGTAAGTCTATTAAACTCAATACATGGTAAGCATTCTCGCCTCGAGTGTGGCAGCTAGCATAGGTTCAATCCACGGTCAGGTACAAAGACTATAAAATTGATATTTGCTGCTTATCTGCTATGCATGCACAGTATTAAGGAGTAAGATCAAAGATTAATTGACTTGGAATTAGGATAATGAGTGAGAGTTGAGCAATATGTCTACATAAGGACTGTTGTTTCAGTGGGCTAGCACTTTAAAAATCCAGCAAATGTGTTGGTCTAGTACAAAACGGACATCATCTCATCGGACCTCATCTCAACGAAATGCTTACATGACATTAAACAACAATCAATCAATCAATCAATATTAACACAATATTTTAATAACTCTGTTTCCCCTTTTTATTGTCATGGCAACAGTCGTCACTTTCAGATAACATTATTTTTATTTCATATTCAAACAGTACCATGTGTTATAAACAAATCATTGTGAACTATTGTTATCCTTTTTCTTTAAGAAATTAAACCAATAATCGTCTACCGTTATGTAATATCATTTTCTAAACTCATTTTCAGTATAAAACAAACGACAATAGAGACATTTTTTTATATGTCAGTTTTTAATTAATTATTTGAATCTAATTAAAAGGAAATGACTCAAATCAACCAATAATATAAATATGATCAGATTGATATAAATGTTATATTTTTTAACAAAACAAAAGATCTTCTTATAATATTTACCTTACGGTCTTAGAGAGGGCATGAAATTTAACATTGTGCGGTTTTCTGATTTCAACTGATACCCATTTATTTTGAATTTTCTTTGTGTTGGGACTATTTCCTATTCCTCAACAATCACAGATTCTTTTAAAGTTAAAAGATCAAGATTATCGTCTTTAAGAAACAGTGATTACATATCTTTGTTTAGATTGAGTTACCATTAGTCACTTTGAAAAGGTAATTTAGTTCATTTCGATTTATTCTATATTTTTTTTGTGATTTTTTCTTAAAACTATTTAAAATTAATTCTCAAATCTGAAATTTAAATTTATAATCTTGGCAAATATTTGGTGTGAATTGAATTCCTATGTAACAATTTTTGTCAACGGTCCCTTTAATAAATTATCTTATAAAATCAAGTATTTTAAGAGTTTTAGAATTAGAATGGATTATTGATATGAAATAAGAAAAACATTATCGAAAGAAAGCATTGAAGGAAATTTGGGGGGTGGGGGGTACTTTTGATACCCCCACAGCCAATAAACCATGAGGTGGAGAAATCACTAGGTAGTCCTGTGTATAAAAATATTGTCATTTTAAAACAAAAACTGTTCAAGAAAAAAATAACCGATTTGTTACTATTTTTTTTTGCTGATTTTTGCATCTGAAGCCTTAGTGATTTGAACCCCCATTGACTCTATATTTCTCAATTTCCTTATGGAATTGGTATTGATATAATGTCTACTACATGATGACAGAGGAGTAGGGTACCAGATGTTGTTGTACTGGGTTAGTTTGTTGACAGAGGAGTAGGGTACCAGATGTTGTTGTACTGGGTTATTTTGTTGACAGAGGAGTAGGGTACCAGATGTTGTTGTACTGGGTTATTTTGTTGACAGAGGAGTAGGGTACCAGATGTTGTTGTACTGGGTTATTTTGTTGACAGAGGAGTAGGGTACCAGATGTTGTTGTACTGGGTTATTTTGTTGACAGAGGAGTAGGGTACCAGATGTTGTTGTACTGGGTTATTTTGTTGACAGAGGAGTAGGGTACCAGATGTTGTTGTACTGGGTTATTTTGTTGACAGAGGAGTAAGGTACCAGATGTTGTACTGGGTTATTTTTTTGAATATTATTGTTTAATTTCCTTCTAATTTTAAGGCTCTGTTAACATTACATTTTCTTTTTAAATTCTTTTAATTAAAACAAATTCAGACAGGTGGTTTTATTTTTGACTACATTATTTTTCAGTGAATATTAAATATAAATAAAACAGATAAATATAAAATATACATGTATATTCAGATATTGTATTACAAAAAGTAAAAGATACATTGTGTCTGTCTAAACATCAATGAAGAAAGTCAACAATTATAAGAAGTGATATTTGTTTATATTTAGTTTTCAGCCTAGACAAATATTTACTAAGATCTGTAACATATTTATTCATAATCCATCTCTATCTTTGAAGTTTCCTTTAGTTTTTCTGTTTCTCTGAAGTCAAACGATTATTGAGCTTGTTACCTTGTTCACTTTCATTGTTAGATTTTCTATGAACATTTAATCAAGAGATGTTAAGTTTTAATTTGGGGAGATATGTAGGCGTGTCTTCGTGGCTTTCTCTCACTCAATAGCGAAGAAATGGATTAAATAGACATTAAAAGAAATAACTCGCTCAGCGGGAACATTGCACTCGGACTACAGTTGAAATGAACTGTACATAATTTGATTAAATACAATTTTGACGTTTTATTGCTAATTTTTTCTTCTTTTTGAATGAGCACTTGGTGTAGCATTTAAGGATGACGGTTCTTGTGAAGACATCATGGGGTGTTATTTTCTGTACAGATAAAATATGGCCAACGTCCTCTTATTAAGATGTCAGAGAATTTCAGTACAGATGAAATAATATTAGACTAATTATTGAAATTTTATGTGGAAGTTGTACCTTGTCATTGGAAAATAATCCCGATATAAATAGAATTATACTTGATTCCTGAATAATGCATCTTTATTTAATTGCAGTGGAAAAATATTCAACGGAAATCATTTGAATTTAATTGGCATGTATTGCTGTCACTGAATTTTAATTGTAAAGTAATATTCTACTGGTTGGTTAACACACTGCTATTTATTGTGTCAGCTTGTAAAATGGAGGAGAGCTTGAATTGTTCAATTATTTCTTTTATAATAAAAAATAGACAAGTGATTTGCTATTTTTCCTTTTTTTTCCTTTTTTTTTTTTTTTTTTTTTTTTTTTTTTT
>MJUT01058386.1:52921-63747 GCA_002080005.1 Gigantidas platifrons | reverse complement strand
ATAATAATAATAATAATAATAATAATAATAAATCTGTTATTCACCAATAAAAGGACACTCACGGGTTTATACAATGATAACATTAATTATAATATTACTTTGTTTATGTCCTTTGCTTTGTCTTTTTTACGCGACTTTCTATTTCTTTACACTGTTTCTTGAATATTGGATTGTTATTACAATTAATTTCGTGAATATCCGTAATTTCGTACAACAACCGGATGCGGGGACTCGGAGCCATTGCCTATAAATTTCCGGTCTTTTACCAATGACCACTGATATGTTCCACCCGTCGTAAGCACTTCCCTGCCCTTTCCTCATTCATGACATATCAACGGGTTTGTATTTAGAGTGCAACGACAGACGGGTGCTACTAGTGGAACAAGAACTGCTTCCCTTCCGGAGCACCTGAGTTCACCCCGGTTTTTAGGGGGGTTTGAGTTGCTCAATTTTTTGTTTTTTGTGTAATGTTTTGTAGATCGTTGTTTGTTCTTTTTTTCGTTTGACCATTGCGTTGTCTGGATTTTTTCGATTTACGGATTATGATTACCCCTTTGGTATCTTCAAACTCTTCTTACAAAAAGAAATTAAAAAAAGATGGTTAACAATTCCACCAATATCAACCAAACAAAGACGTGGGTTGGGACAGACACAAATATGTGGCTGGGTTTAACCAGTTTTATGTATTTTTTTCTTTATTGTATTGTTAAATATCAAATAAGTCACACGTTCAGACTATACTGTTGTCATCATTTGCTTCCATCAGATGTTTTATTTTTCACCATTTCTCTCAGAAACCACTGAAAAAATTGTGTGACTATACCTTTGATGTTTTACTTGTTATTTTTGAGATACAAGAGTTTTTTACTTGCTGCCATAAGACTGTTTCACTTAGCTTCCTGCCATATATCAATGGCATCAGTTACCATGCCCACCTCGAGTGTGGTAGCTGTGGAGTCAAGCTCCTGCCAGATCGAACCAAAGACTATAAAATTGATATCTGATGCTTTTATTTTAAGGATGCAGTATTCAGGAGTAAGAGCAAAGACAGGTTTTCTCAGAATTAGGTTCACGAGTCCAAGTGAAGCGACATGTCTACTTGATGACAAGTGAAGCGACATGTCTACTTGATGACAAGTGAAGCGACATGTCTACTTGATGACTGTTGTTACAGTGAACTGTCACTATCAAGATCTAACTAAGCATGTTGGACATCATCATCTCATCGAAGGTAACTTCTCACCATGATATAGCTGAATAATTGCTATTTGGCATTAAACAACAATCACTCATGACGGGTGCCACTAGCTGAGAAGGAACTACATGTACTTATCCATTTATAGCACCCAAGTTCATCCTTGTTTTTTAGTGGTGTTCATGTTGCTCAACATATAGTTTTCTGTGTAGTGTTTTGTAGATTATTGTTGGTCCTTTTGTCTTTTATTTGGCCATTATATATTGTCTGTCCTTCTTCGATTGATGGCTTCTGATTACTCCCCTTTGGTATCTTCTACTCTTCTGATTACTCCCCTTTGGTATCTTCTACTCTTCTGATTACTCCCCTTTGGTATCTTCTACTCTTCTGATTACTCCCCTTTGGTATCTTCTACTCTTCTGATTACTCCCCTTTGGTATCTTCTACTCTTCTGATTACTCCCCTTTGGTATCTTCTACTCTTCTGATTGCTCCCCTTTGGTATCTTCTACTCTTCTGATTACTCCCCTTTTGGTATCTTCTACTCTTCTGATTACTCCCCTTTGGTATCTTCTACTCTTCTGATTACTCCCCTTTGGTATCTTCTACTCTTCTCATTACCCCCCTTTGGTATCTTCGACTCTTCTCTTGTATCACAAGCTTTTTATTATGCAATAAAGACTAAAACTCATTCAAATTAATTTAAAGTTTTTATTTTGAAACTAACAAATTATATATATTCTGCTAAAACACAGTATTTGTCCAGTAGTTACTTTTTTGATGTTATATACAGATTGAAGACAGCTGTGGAACCAGTAGTATATGCCTGTGGAACCAGTAGTATATGCCTGTGGAACCAGTAGTATATGCCTGTGGAACCGGTAGTATATGCCTGTGGAACCAGTAGTATATGCATGTGGAACCAGTAGTATATGCCTGTGGAACCAGTAGTATATGCCTGTGGAACCGGTAGTATATGCCTGTGGAACCGGTAGTATATGCCTGTGGAACCGGTAGTATATGCCTGTGGAATGCACAGTTTTGAGGTTTTTAGTATATTTTGTTGTACTGTCAGTGGGGATATGGACACTACAGGATACTACAATTTTTCTAAGGCAACTATTATTATAATTCATGCACAACTTTTGTATTCATAATAGATCAAATATAACAATATAAGGTATTTATAACATATTCTGATTGTTTCTTTCCACAAATTGGTTGAATATGACCTTTAGCATATCACTTTCATACATGTTACCTGTTTGCATTGAGCCAGGCCATAAATGTAGTAAAGAAGTAGAGTAACTGTTTTGCGGAGAAGAGCAGAAAAAGACCTGAAAGAGTTGCTGACAAAGATGCTGACAATGTCAAGAAGAAAAAGGAGCAAACCAGGCTGAAAGTTAAGGAATGAAGATATCGTCAGAAAAAGAAAGAAGCTGTGAATGAACACAAGCACAGAGAATGTGTATTAAGCCAAGTAAATCGCAGACAATGCCAAACACATTCATGAAAATGACAGCCATGAAGAAAATATAACAAACGAAGATAACATATCCTGTGCATCAGTCTTGAAATGGAAACAGCTGGCAATGAATGGAACACAGTGTCCAGAGGAGAATTTGTATTAATTGAACATGTGAATAGAAACAGACAAGAAACTAATGTTCAGACATTAACAGGAACACAAAAACTGCACTACGGCAGTACGCTTAGTCTTTAGGCAAAGGTTATGAGCTGTACACATGAAATGTTAGTTGCTACTGTGACGCTTGTGTAAATGGACAAAATTCAGAATGTGAGAATGTTGATATCGGTAGCAACTGGAAGCAAAGAAACCTTGACAGCATGGCTAAATCCAAAGACAGTCAAAATGCAAAGAGAAATCAGCTTACCAGGAAACATTAACCTCAGACCCAGCAAAGAATTCCTTTAAAAAGGAAATCAGACTCAAAGAAACCACTGAGAGTTAAGAGAAGGAAAGTAGAAGAAACAACAGAGACAACATCTGAATAGTCAGTCCGTGCAGATTACACACCTGTGGATTTTGTGGTGGTGGGATTGAAACAGAGAAAGGGGCTAATCAGTGTTTAGCAGAAGTTACACATGTTTATGAAGCAGAGTGTGGGCTCAAATATATGAGGAAATCTTGAAATGCCTACATGTGGCCAGAGAAGTTCAACATGTCACAAGAGCTTACAGAAAATATTACTTCAAAACTAGAAAACCCTCAACTTGTTAATGAAAGGGGCATTTTTAAATTTAAAACAGATGAATTAAATAAGATAAATGTTAATCTTATAAAGATACACAAACATGTATGTTTTAAGTAGCTAATAAATAGAACCTGTATTGAGAACATAAATGTTAATCTTATAAAGATACACAAACATGTATGTTTTAAGTAGCAAATAAGTGGAACCTGTATTGAGAGTATAAAGGTGTAGTGTCCGTAACCACAGTGATATTTATTTCTTTTAGGTACAAAAAGCTTATCCTGTTAACTTTTAACAGTTAAAACTGACTGTACTTTTAAGAATAGTCTTTATGCTAAAAAATAAATGTACTTTGAACATTGAGCTATGTGGAAGAAAAATGTTATCCTAAAAGTTGTGTTTTCATTGTTGTATGAAGTTTTACATCTGTTAAGAAAAGGCAACAGTTTTTTCTTTGGAATCTTATGTCATGTAGAGTGCATTTTCATTATTTTGTTTACATTCCAATTTTGACATTTCTGTGTAAACATGAATAAGAGTCTTGTTCCAATAAAATATTAGTTGTTATATACCTGTTGTAGTGTCCGTAACCGTAAGGTGACCTGTACTTAAAAGGCTCCATGAAAATGTATTTGTAAAAGTTGCTAAAGTGAAACAAGCATAAATTTGATTGACCGAAGTATTGAACTTTTGATATTCAGAATTTCAAGGCCCTGTCTGAAAGTTCATTTTTTTCACCCTGGTGAGACAAATACTGTGTTTTAGTCGATTGCACTAATTTAAATACTGAATAAATTAACAAAAAACAATAAAAATATAATATTTGTATGAGGCGTCTAATACCAATCCAGTAACCTATAATAACAAAAATACCAAAACATTTTTTCATCTTCTATAACTTTTTTCCTCAAGTAATATTTCCAAAACTGTCTCATTACTGGGATTTCGCTTTTCTGAAAGGCATCATCATTGTTTTTTAAATCAACTTGAAAACTTCAGTCTGCCCAGATTTAGGCAGTTTGGTCTTCTGTATTTCTGTGACAGTGGAGTATGTACTAGTATCACTAGGAAAGAACGAAAAGTAAAGAATAAGAACAGATGAAAAATGAAAGACAAGAACTTCTATGAAACGGTGGCCATGGTAACACAGAACATAACTCCACTAAGAATCAAGTAGTATGTTAGTAGAAAAAGCATGCAATAAGAAATGCTACCTTCCAGCAAAATTGTATCCAAATGATTTCAATGAAAAATCTGTTTTAATTATCTATTAATGAATGACTGATGGAAACTATTAGTCTTTGACAAAGACATATATCAACTTTAAATGGAATGTGTTCTTATTTTTGATCCTTTATATACATTTCAAAGAATTACATTTTTTGTACCTTGTTTTTGATAACTTAAATACACTAGTTAATTTCTATTCAAAATATATTGAAAATGATATAACAGATCAAATGATATTGAAACATTTAAAAACCTTCAGAATTTTGATGTCAGGGGATAATTTATACAAGAAACCATTATTAAAGCTAAGACAGAGAACATAAACTACTCTAGTGTGTAATAATACAGCTGCCGATGGTCAACCTATCATGATCCTCAAATTTTATCCAAAATACCAACTCCATCATTTAATTACAAATATTTGTCAGAAATGGCTAAAAATAATGCCTTCCATTGAAACAGTTTTCAAATAACATATATGGGCAGCTACAATTTAAAATCAACGGCAATATTTGGGCATGAAATTAATACCAACAAGAGATCAAGAGTATTAGATAAAATGTTCAATATTGGTACGTTAAAATTCTATGGAAAACTTGTTTAACTAAAATGATTCTTAAGGGACTGTACTTTCACTCTAATATCTATCTATTTAAAAAGCGCTTCACTTCAACTCTTCAACTTTTAGTCAATAATTTATAATTCAATATCCTTTATTTAAATCGAATGAACAAATATCATATGTCAATATGAACGAACTTGACTAGTCTGCAACTCAGAGAACACTTTCAATACAGTCAAATTAATTAAACATTTCAACTAATTTCAATTGGTACGGAGGGAAAACAATGACCATGAGTGACATATCTGTAAATCATACCTCATACCTCACTGCCTTAAGTGTTTAAATGTTTAATTATTACTACTAAATCCTCTTGTCCTAAAACCTTGTTTACCTTTTCAGTTGATAGTAATTAAAACATATGTAATTGATTAAGTTGTTTTAATTTTTGTTTAAATCAAGTTAATATCCCACTATTTTTACATTTTAAAAATCATTAGAAAGTCTTACCTTACAAAATCCTTATTAAATAAAGAGATACAGATAAAAGCAATTAATAACCCATAGGTCTATTTTCTTACTTACAATTTGTTAGCAAAAAGATCACAAAAAATAAATACATAAATGTCTGGAGATTATGTCTAACTAGGATTTTTGTTTGTTCAACCGTGTAACTGTGTTCATAAATCAATCAATTAAAATCATACAATTAAGATGGAAGGTTTTTACCTAAGATGATAACAAAAGTGGTCCATGCAATATATGTTATGAAATTAATGAAATAAATAAATAAGATGATAAATGAGACTTCCAAACAGTGATCTGAAAAGTGCACAGTGATATCATGCAATGTTTTCATTCTCCAAAACAATCTGAAAGAAACACAAATTGAGGAGGAATGTGCTATGCAAAAAAAGGGAGGCTATTCTGGATTGTTACAAGCATGTGCTACAATTAGGAGAATATTAGTAGTGGTGACTACATGTAATAAATACCCGAGACCCAGGTACCAGCATACAATAATAAAATTCTGTTAAAGGAAATGCAAAAATATTAGTCAAGCAATTAATAAAATAAGCATCATAGCGTAAAATAAATAAGGAAAAAACCCGTCTCTCCTAATCATTTGGAATTTCCGACACAACAGATTGCAATTCCAAATTAGTAGTTTTGCAGGATCCATATTCGTGGTTGCAATAAAGCCAAAGGGGAAATTGAAGTAAAACTGGCGAACGTCAGAAGAAGATGCAGGCAAATGTTCTTCACATTAATTGGTGGTAGTCAATTACCCAAAATGGACAAAAGCAGGGGAGGATTCAGGGGGGGGGGCGAACTCAACGCGGCCTAATCATTTGGAATTTCCGACACAACAGGTTGCAATTCCAAATTAGTAGTTTCGTAGGATCCATTCGTGGTTGCAATAAAGCCAAAGGGGAAATTGAAGTAAAACTGGCGAACGTCAGAAGAAGATGCAGGCAAATGTTCTTCACATTAATTGGTGGTAGTCAATTACCCAAAATGGACAAAAGCAGGGGAGGATTCAGGGGGGGGGCGCACTCGGCGCGCCCCCTAAAATTGGAAAAAAATATGATGATTTTTTTTGGCGTAAAATCGTGATTTTTCACACGAAATACCCCAAAATTTTCTCGCCTCCCTCCGCTCGGCGCGATTTTTTTAAGTGCACCCACCTAACTTGAAATACTGGATCCGCCCCTGAAAAGGATAAACAATGATCTACAAAGCATTACACAGAAAACAAATGATCGAGCAACATGTACATGTATATCCGCGAGAAAACGAGGTAGCATAAACTTGTACCTTTTTCGATGAAGGGTATAGTTTACTTACTGAATAATTTGTTTATAGTTTGACACTTTGGCTTTTGACGTATTCTCAGATTTTGTACGTTTCAAATATCCGAATTCACAAAGTTGTGAATTCGGATATTTGAAACGTACAAAATCTGAAAATACGTCAAAAGCCAAAGTGTCAAACTATAAGCAAATTATTCAGTAAGTAAACTATACCCTTCATCGAAAAAGGTACAAGATGACACTACAACTGCAAGTCCATCCCGCTCAACTGCTGTATCCATTTCACAAGACCCTTTTACACCCGAGCATGAAAGTGAAACAACTGCAAATTCCAGTTTGTCTAAAGCTGCAACGGCCAGTATAAATATGAACGAGTGGTTCTGATATCCAAAACACAGATGTCAAGATGAAGCTATTGACAGGCACTTGGAAAGATGCTCACAACTTTCCCTTTCCAGCAATGTTTATTCATTGATCCATTTTTGTTTCATTTCAAAGAAAGAAACTATATGGGCAAGTCTTATGTAAATTGTTTTCTAATTGTTCCACCTTGTTGTTGGAGAGGATTTGTATGGGCATAGCCTGTTATCCAATCCTATTGATTTATCAATAAAATAATTGAAATGAAATGGGCAAGTCGGGTATACTCCTTATTCAAATTTCTGTCTGCATTTTCAGTTGTATGTAGTTCTTTCATGGCGTTGATGTAAAGACTAGGAGTTACTTGTGCCGGATTACAAAATTTGACTTTGGTCTTGTTGCTGTGCAATCAATATTACAGCTTTCTGCAACACTTTAAACAAAAGACGTTGATCTAATTCAAGCTTTCGTTGGGAGTAAAACGGTCATTGACCTGCTTCAAGGAAAGAGACGAGTAAATTGAGTGGGACCAGCTATTTTATCGAGCAGTTGAATTAGCCAACCAAACACTCTATCCGAAACCTTACAGCCAACAAATACAGATCATTACCCTAGTAGGTATACATGTCTAATTAAAAATTAGTCTCCATATCATTCCCACCCACGCCACTGTAGTCATGTTCCATGGTCTGTATAAAAATCTTTTAAAAAACCCATGGGGGCCTCACTGAGATTAGAAAGAGATGTGGGGTTTGATGGTCTGTAACAAGTCTATGACAATCTAGGTATGTTGTTTATGGCATGTTACTAGTATTTAATGTTTACACACGGAGTTTGTTGGAAGTACCAATACAAAAAAAATATATGTTTAATTTGTATCGACCATTTACATTTTTATTCCTGTGAGTGGTTGTGTAGGTAGGGGCCCAGTGCACTGTTTTGTCCGGGGGCCTATAATGCTGTTAAGACGGCCCTGCACTGACTTGGCTCACAACAAAGTAGATCTATAGACATAGACTTATCACATGTTGAGAACAGCGGCCCCAGATTGGAATTAGAGATATCAAATATTTTTAAAAATGAAGTTTTTTCCCGAAACGCATCATTGGATATCTACGTTTTTAATCTTTAGCATTAATATGATGCAAGAAGGAAGTCAGGCTAAACATATTTGAGGACTTGTCTCTAAAATTATTATAGATACCCTCATTAATAATATGGACACCAGTAATCATATGATTGGATTCAGGAAAAGTACTATGTAAATCACAATCGGGTCCTCTCTTCATTCATGACTTATCTCCTGGTTTGTAACAAGAGCAGCACGACGGGTGCCACTAGTGGAGCAGGAACTGCTTACTATCCTTGGGTTCATCCCCTTTTTGTAGGATTAGTGGTTGCTCAGTCTGTGTAGCCTTTTGTGGGTCACTGTTTGTCCTTTGCTAATTGCATGGCCGTGGCGCAATGGAGGCAAATGAGGCAAATGCCTCACTTTTGAAACGGCAAGTATAACCTTTGCAAACAAATAAAATATTTTTTTCTTCAACATTTGTCTAATTTCACCCATAAATCCATTTCTATAATATCACGGATTATAAATTCATTGGACGTAATATTCGATTAACAGTTGTTAGACAGTGACAGTGTTATTCGGCAGCTGTATGTCATAAATTCAGATGAAAAACCATGAGAATATCCGAAAATATCACGAAAAAAACATTGCAGTTCAGAAAGTCGTCGTCACTTCACAATTGGTTGAAGACAGGGTCTTTAAAACGAAAATTAGATGAAGGTAACTTTCAAAACATCAATGGGGATTTGCATATTCCGATATCTGTCACTTTGTTATCATAACAAAGTGACAGATATCGGATTAATAGAAATTACATCGAAACATATTTATTCAATGAACGATGTGTGATAGTCGATATTTTGACCTCGTTTAAAATTTGAATTGCAATTTTATTATGATCCCATGCTTTAGACCAGATATTCAATTGTCACACATGGGATTGAATAATAATCAATACATTATACACCTGGCATAACAGCAAAAACAATAAACAGAAAACAAATATAACGGGGTAATCCATTTATTTTAGAAGTCTGAGATTTTGTGAATGTTTTGTAAGTAGTTCAAATAACATTTTAAGTCTGGAATGCTTTAGTCGGACAGTAGTGGTCGTCATCTATTCTATTTGACTGGGTGGGCAATGAATAAATAAATTCATCTATTATACACTGTATATGTGAACTTTTTTTGTTATCGCAAACTCGCTAGTACATGTAATCTCGTAATGCTAATTGCTCGTCATTTATTGTTCTATGGTCTAAAAATACAGAAAATGTTATGAATGAAATAACACATTTACCAGATTCCCAGAAAAATATATCTAGAAAATCCAACTAACTGGCAATATCTAGAATAACGCTCAAACAGGTCTGAGGAGGTACAATATACAGTAAACAGTTATATTTCTGACTTTTAAAAGGCATTTTCAATTTCGAATTTAGTCTAAAAATTACAAAAAGGCGTCAGTATGGGGGGCAAACTTTGCCCCCGGACCCCCTTTATCTAATGGGGGCTCTGCAAACCATCGCTGTGGGGAATATCACACAGAACCCCCTTTGCCTCACTTTATTCAGACCCGGCCTACGGCCGTGAATTGTAGTGTCTGTCCTTCGATGTACGGCTTCTGATTACCCATGTGGTATCTTCAAACGTTCCTCATGTGTATTAACGATTTCCTGACTTAAACCATGCGACGTTGTGGTAGAAGAAAAAAAATCGTCTTGGTCGCCTGCCGAAAGGTAGAAGGAATAACAGCTTAATTCTTCATCAGTGGCGGGAAATTCTGATGTTGGCTCCATGGTGTTATAGACAGCTCGTCTGCCTTTCATTCCATTTCTCCAGTCTCAGTGGCGGGAGAAGATTGCCGAGGCCTAGTTAAGTTATGAGGCCCCTTACTTAGGCTCTGAAGGAGGTAGAACCGGTAGGCCTACACAGGCAGTCAGGCATACATGGTGAGTTATATGTTTTGAGGGTGTATCCCCTATACTAGTGAGTTGTATGTTTTGAGGGTGTATCCCCTATACTGGTGAGTTGTATGTTTTGAGGGTGTATCCCCTATACTGGTGAGTTGTATGTTTTGAGGGTGTTTCCCCTATACTGGTAAGCTGCATTTTTTGAGAGTGTATCCCCTATACTGATGAGTTGCATGTTTTGAGGGTGTATCTCCTAAGCTGGTGAGTTGTATGTTTTGAGGGTGTATCCCCTATACTGGTGAGTTGTATATTTTGAGGGTGTATCCCCTCTGCTGGTGAGTTGTATGTTTTGAGGGTGTATCTCCTATACTGGTGAGTTGTATGTTTTGAGGGTGTATCTCCTATACTGGTGAGTTGTATGGTTTGAGAGTGTATCTCCTATACTGGTGAGTTGTATGTTTTGAG
>MJUT01058386.1:6097-23817 GCA_002080005.1 Gigantidas platifrons | reverse complement strand
CACTGGTGTAACAGTATACCATTGGTCAGTTTCACTGAAGCATTTCATTATTGACCTGTTTCACTAGTCACTGGTGTAACAGTATACCATTGGTCAGTTTCACTGAAGCATTTCATTATTGACCTGTTTCAAGAATAATCATATTAAATTGTTATTGATTTGTATTTTGTCTTAAATCAACAATAAAACTGACCAGCATGATATAACTGAAATATTGTTGAAAATGGCGTTAAGCGTCATAAGCCTAACCCCTAAATCAACAATTGAATGTTTTGTAAATTATATAATAAACAATTGGTGATGTATGATGCAACCTCAAATGTGCAAAGGGGGCCGTCATGATCATGTGGTAGATGGATTTACAAATATCTGTGGAATTAGTGCCTATCATCATTAAAGTTGTGAGTTCGAATCCCACTCATGGAGAGGTGTACTCGATACAACTTTATGTGATTAAGTTTGTCAGTGACTTGCGACAGGTCGGTGGTTTTCTCTTGTTACTCCTCCACTATATAGCTGAAGTGACGTTAAACACCATAACCCTCACCCTCAAATATACATGAGTGGTCTTACGATGGTTCTTTACAAATATCATGTACAGTAGCCCCAGAAATGAAATAGCTGTGCTGGAATGAAACCATGAACAAGAAAAGATATAAAAAAAAAAGAACCGGATTGTATTATAATAATGTCATACATGTATAAAGGAAGGATACAGCCACATATGAGATTCTTAGTTTTGAACCAGATATGCACATTTTTTGTTGGTTTTTTTTTTTTTTTTTTTTTTTTTTTTTTTAAACATTTAGTACTAGGAAGGATTATTTTTCCACTTCTCCCTTCAGACTCTCATCAATAGATATACAACATGTATTGGGAAAGATTTCTTCCTATCCATATAAAACTGTCACATATTAAAATGATGGACTATTTGTCTTCATTGTCAAGTACCGATCATACAGGATATTTGAATTCAACAGGAAGAGTAATTCTACAAGGAGATGTATTTGTTTGATTTTTTGCCTTCTAGTAGGTCTTGTAGAGGGATTTAAGAAAATTAGCATACATCTATTTATAAATCAGATTTAAACACTTACAGTAACATGAACCAACTAATAACACCTGATAGATTACTATAGATAATCATAGGGAGGCATCGTGATCGTGATCGTATGGTAGTTGGATTTATAACTACCTATGCAATCGGTGCCTAGAATGTATCACCACAGATGTTGTGAATTCAAACCCCGCTCAGGCTCAGACAAGGTGTACTGGATATAGCATTATGTGATAAAGTCTGTCAGTGACTTGCGGTAGGTTGGTGATAATCTCCAGGTTTCCTCTACCAATAATACTGACCGCCACGATATAACTGAAATATTGTTGAAAGTGGCGTTAAACACCATAAACCAAACCTTTAGATGATCATCCTTTGTCTACAATAGAGGTAGTAATTTTATCATCTGTCTACAGGGGAGGCAACGACCTATTTATATAGTTATATAATCTGTAGCATCTGTGGATAGAGGAGACATCAACCTACTTATATAAGTTTATGGTGGAGGTAGTGAGCTATTTATATAAATTGTATCCTATTGTCTATAGGAGAGGTAGTAACCTATTTATATAGATTGTATCCTATTGTCTATAGGAGAGGTAGTAACCTATTTATATAGATTGTATCCTACTGTCTATAGGAGAGGTAGTGAGCTATTTATATAGATTGTATCCTATTGTCTATAGGAGAGGTAGTGAACTATTTATATAGATTGTATCCTATTGTCTATAGGAGAGGTAGTAACCTATTTATATAGATTGTATCCTATTGTCTATAGGAGAGGTAGTAACCTATTTATATAGATTGTATCCTACTGTCTATAGGAGAGGTAGTGAGCTATTTATATAGATTGTATCCTATTGTCTATAGGAGAGGTAGTAACCTATTTATATAGATTGTATCCTATTGTCTATAGGAGAGGTAGTAACATATTTATATAGATTGTATCCTATTGTCTATAGGAGAGGTAGTGAGCTATTTATATAGATTGTATCCTATTGTCTATAGGAGAGGTCATAACCTATTTATATAGATTGTATCCTATTGTCTATAGGAGAGGTAGTAACCTATTTATATAGATTGTATCCTATTGTCTATAGGAGAGGTAGTGAGCTATTTATATAGATTGTATCCTATTGTCTATAGGAGAGGTTACAAGTAACCTATTTATATAGATTGTATCCTATTGTCTATAGGAGAGGTAGTAACCTATTTATATAGATTGTATCCTATTGTCTATAGGAGAGGTAGTGAGCTATTTATATAGATTGTATCCTATTGCCTATAGGAGAGGTAGTAACCTATTTATATAAATTGTATCCTATTGTCTATAGGAGAGGTCGTAACCTATTTATATAGATTGTATGCCATTGTCTATAGGAGAGGTAGTAACCTATTTATATAGATTGTATCCTATTGTCTATAGGAGAGGTCGTAACCTATTTATATAGATTGTATCCTATTGTCTATAGGAGAGGTAGTAACCTATTTAGATAGATTGTATCCTATTGTCTATAGGAGAGGTAGTAACCTATTTATATAGATTGTATCCTACTGTCTATAGGAGAGGTAGTAACCTATTTATATAGATTGTATCATATTGTCTATAGGAGAGGTAGTAACCTATTTATATAGCTTGTATCCTATTGTCTATAGGAGAGGTAGTAACCTACTTATATAGCTTGTATCCATTTATGTAATTTGTATCCTCTGTCTACAGGGGAGACAGTGACCTACTTATATAAGATGCATGCTCTGTCTATATGGGAGGTAGTGACCTATTTATTTAGTTTTATCCTCTTGTTTACAGGGGAGACAGACAATGACCTACTTATAAGATGTCTCCTCTGTCAGCCGTGGAGCCAGTTACCTATTTATATAGGTTCAATCCTCTGTCTACAGGGGAGACAGACAATGACCTACTTATAAGATGTCTCCTCTGTCAGCCGTGGAGCCAGTTACCTATTTATATAGGTTCAATCCTCTGTCTACAGGGGAGACGACTACAACTCCATCCTCTTTTCCTCCTCTATGACTTATTACTAGATTTTTAACAGGAGCAATGTGAATGGTGCCACCAGTGGAGCAGGAACCACTTGCCCTTCCGGATCACATGTGTTTACCCTTGGTGTTTAGTGGAGTTCATTTTCTCAATCTTTAGTTTTCTGTGAAGTGTTTTGTCGACCCATTTTTTTTGGGGTCCTTTTTCTTTGGGCCATTGTATTGCTTGTCCTTCGAATTATAGATATTGATTGGCCCTTTCTTTTCTTACCTATTTATTTCGGTGTATCCTTTGTGTACAATGGAGGCAGTGACATATTTATATAAGTGGTGACATTTTGCTATATAAGGAACTTAAGGAAGTAATTCCTCTAGTTTTATTTCCACTGTAAGACAATAGTTAGTATACAGGTCTATTTACTTCAAAATTGTCATGTAGTTCTTTAGAAATTCGGATTTAGGATGATAGCAGTGTGTGGATAGAGGCCATTGCTTGTTAACCCCAAAATAAATACTGCATGAAAATCTCTACTAGTACAATATTATTTTGTTGAACATTATAAGGACTGCTGTAGGGTGTTATTTATAAGATCATGACCACAACCTGATAGTGGCAATATTTATTCTCCAAGAATTGGATTGTCATATATCATAATTAGCAGAATTAGCCGTATTGACAGCATTTGTCCTAAAATAGGATCATCATATCCTAGCTAATATATTAGACGGGACAGTTTATATTTCATCTATAGCTTTGTCATATTGATCAACAAGCCATCATATAGAAGTTTATTATCAAATGGTTTATTTACAGGATATTTGGGTGTTTCAGACAGATCTTGTACCAAATGTTTCAGACAGACCATGTAACAACTGAAATTTGAAACAACTTTCTAAAGGTATGTTTCTTATGTTTGATTTATCTGTAGACTGTAATATAGTGATATAACTGATGTAACTTGTATTGCTTTTATGTGATGTTAGAGTGTAGTGCACTTGTTAAGGGAAATAACTCTGGTGGAAGATCAGTTGATTCTGTGCATAGACAAAATTATATCTCACCCTTTACCCTACAGTAGCCTCCCTGTTATAAAGCCTGTCACTAAAGGCCACCCCTCTTATCAGGCTATCTGTCAGATGTAATGAGATAGTAAAATACCACTAAATTATTTCCCTAATTTTTTCATTGTAGAAAGGGTGTGGCCTTGTATTTAAAGAGTGTGCCTTCATAGTTTAATAATAAAACAAAATTCTCTTTATGCTACTTTTGGGGGAGGGAAGGGTTCAATAGAGTTGTGATGTCATATAGTCTTGTGGTACTTTCATAATACAACCAAAATTTCAACTTTTATAGTCCTTATTGGTTTTCAAGGGAGAGGGAATGTTCATACTAACCTCCTCAACCCCCCTGACTATGGGTATATTTCATTTTGATGGTTGGATGTAGTTTGTGAATGAACAGTTTTAAGTACTGAACTGAGTTTGTATTTTCTACAAATATATTGCCATGAAACAAAAGAGTGTCAATTCTAAACAGTTAAATGTTTTTTTTTTATTTAGCACATCTTACCATTGCTAATCAAAAAGAATTGAACTCATCATTTTCTCAAAATTCTTTAAGACTGATTTGAAAGTTGTGGTATTTCAAATTGATAAAACATAATCATATTGTTTCAAATTAAGACTTTTATTTGAACAGAATATGTTCCTCTACTGAAGCTTACAGAAACCATAGTAAGTTTATAATGATTTTACTGAGTTGTTAGGGGAGATAAGTATGATACTTTAAATTAGATCTGTTTCAAAATAGGATCAGTGAATATGCTTACCATTTGTTAGAAAGATTTTACAAGATATTGAAGCAGTACTATTAGAAAATAAATCAACAAGTTTTTAATGCATGTACATATACATAAGTTGAAGAACAAAAAGTTATGGAGTCATTTTTAATTTCGATAAAATATGATAGGAGTGTTTTTAATTTAAGACAGTAAATAAGAAAAAGGACAAAGACAAATGCATCATGTTGGAAAATTCACAAGTCTTCTTTATATAAAACTATCCCTATATCGTTTGTGTGTGTATGTGGGGGATGCCCCAGGTGACTTCAATTTTGACGTGACATTACAAAGAAAAAGCCACACAAAAAAAGGAAAATGATTGTTTTTACTAAACATAGAGTATTTACACACTGTTGACAGCTGGTGTTTTAGGGAGGGTTAGATTGGTGAAATATAAACAGCACTCTGAATATTAACTGATATATGTCAGTCTTCTATACCTCTTGTATGACAATGCTTTTTTGTTGTTGTCACGTTTTCCTCTAAATGTCTGTTGTTTACTTTTAATTTTCTGCCTATTAACAATTTTCTGCAGCATTAGGCATGGAAGTATTTGTTTGGTATCAGAATACTAGATAAATTACTATGTAGGACGATTAAATCAACAGAAATGGTTCATTTTTCAGTTTTCTATTCAAAATATAAATTTTTGAAAAAAAAAAAACTTGTCTTGAGGCAACTTCTCCAGGTAAATTGGTGTCATGAAAAGTTTTTAGATTAACATGGGTTTTATCTAGACCTGTTGTTACTCTACTGTGGTTGGTATAGACATCTTGTTTATATACTATCTGTTGGTTGTAGACTGTTCCTTTATTAATTTGTTTTGAGGGGGTGGGGAGGGAGAGAGGACAGGTCACACAGTGCCATCATCTGTAGCCCGTAGTGGAAGAAGAACAAACAATGGTGATCAACAGTGGGTGACAAAAAACATATCTGGATTATTAATTAATAAATGACTGGTGGGCAGGGAAAATGTATATCTTTTTTCCTGTAATCAACTCTTAAGCAGTTCCTTAAACAAATTGTTTGCATTTTCTTCCTGAAGTGTTAAAAAAATGTTCTCCCTTTACATGTTAGAGGTGTTTAAGAATTTGTTTGTTACACCTGTTAGAGGTGTTCAAGAATTTTCACCTGTTTCCATACTCTGAAAATTATTTAATTTCAGCAAAATTTCAACCCATACCCTTGAATATTACAAAATTGTGCCAGCCTAGTCGAATTGTGCACCTCACACATTTTAGAGGCTTCTGAAATTAGTCTTTGATCCATTTTTTGCCATTGATTTCCAACATCCATCTTGTTTATTAATCTTCCTCTCTCTGACCACAGTGTTTGACAGGTGTAATAGATTTTTGAATATGTGTTCCAACATGGGGTAAATGGATCAATTAATGAAGACTTTGAAGTTGTTTTTTGTTTGTTTTTTGGAAAGGATTTGGTGCACAAATATATTAATATTGAATCAGGAAGACAATGACAAAATATTAATCTACTCTTAAAAGTAGTACAACAGGTCTATCATTAAGTCTGTGTCATTATCTCAGTGTTTGATAATACTCCAGTAAACATCCCAATTTGTAACCAAGTGAGCCTCTAGTTTAACTATTTAACTAGAATTTTTCTTAAGATTTTCTGATCAAATCTTTCCTAATTAAGTATCCCAAACAAAGTTTGGAGACTTGGTGTTTTTGCCCCATTTCTTATTATTGTCGCAGCAGTTCATAAAAATCATAAGTTCATTGATCTTGGAGTATGGTATGATGATAGATCTATTTATCTAGTTGTGCATAAATGTTTGATATTATGTACAGGGGCTCCTTTAGGTATATTTTGAGGGGCATAAATAGTTGGTTTACTATAGAATCCTATGGGGAAATTTTTTTCTTCAGAATTTTTTTTTTGGAGGATCTGATTGTAATGAAACTTTATAGGAATGATCCTTGGGATGTCTAGATGTGCATTTAGGGTTTGACATTTTCAAATTGGCCACCATTGCCATGGTAACCATGAAAGTTTAAACACAAATATTTGTTGATGCGATTGCTATGAAACTTCACAGGAATGATCTTTGGGATGTATTGTTGTGCATTTAGGGTTTGAAATTTTCAAAATGTCTGCCATTACCATGGTAACCATGATTTTTTTTTTAATTATGAATTTCAAAACATTGAAAATCAACTTGACAATGGGGTCTCATTAGCTGAGTTTGTTTGAGAGACTACCTTTACTTTGTACTCGTAAGACTACCTTTACTTTGTACTCGTAAGACTACCTTTACTTTGTACTCATAAGACTACCTTTACTTTGTACTCGTAAGACTACCTTTACTTTGTATTCCACCTCTTTTACCTATTACCATTTTAGAATACTTTTGGATTTGTACTTAAAGCCGTGTCTCTTACAAAAATGTAACTCTTAATAGGGTAGGATAGGGTTATGGTATTTAACGCCACTTTAAACAATATTTCAGTTATATTGTGGCAGTCAGTTTTATTGGTGGAGGAAACCGAAGTACGGAAAACCACTGACCTGCCACAAGTCACTGACTCTTAATAGGAGGTCCTATAAACTTTAATTAGAATTATTATAAACCTTTACTCAATCAGACAATCTATCATCATACTGTCCACATTTCCATTTACTACCTAAATTAAACATTTACATTTAGTAAATGAATTGTGGTATAATGTGACTTTTTAACAGGTTAATAGAAATATGATTTATCTCTAGAATAAACAGATCAGTCTTCATTTGTAAACACTTGTCCAGATAAAAATTGAAGGTTGATGACAGAAGTATATCATCTGGTTATTAGAAATATATTTGTATAGACACAGCTGATATAGATATATATACATGTACACTATTTTGTATGGAAGGAAGTTCACTTGATATTTCAAAAACAAGACTTCTTTTTTAGCTCACCTGACAAAAAGGCCAAGTGAGCTTTTGGCATCCGTCATCTGTTAACTTTTCACACTTGAATCTTCTCGTCTGAAACCTCTTGGCCAAATGAACCGAAACTTTGTAGAAAGCATTTATGGAAGGTATTCTATAAAGATTGCCCATTTCGTCCCGATCTGTTAACAAATATTGCTGCCATAGGCAATTCTTGTTTCTGGTTGGTCAATTTCTAAAAATCTTCTCCTCAGAATCTTTGCAGGAAGCATCTATGGAAGATGTTCTATTAAGATTGCTCATTTCTTCCCAAATACTCAATTTTTTTTTTTCTGTTGCTCTTGCTATAACTGGGACCATTTGGGAGTTGCAAGGGAAATAACTCCTATAAAAAAATGTATAAAAGCATATAATTTTAGAATCAATTCTGGAATTTGCAAAAGATCTGTTGAAAGTAAGAAATTAGCAGTTATGATTACATCTACATCCTTTTGTATGTAACATTATTTTATCAATATATGATTTCATCCACACATTTAAGGGGCTGTTGTGTTATGGTAGTTGGATTTACAACTACATATGTAATCAATGCCTATCACCACTAACATGAGTTGGAATCCCACTCATGGTGAGGTGTACTCAATACAACATTATGTGATAAACTTTGTCAGTGTTTTCTTCATCAATAAAACTGACCGCCACTATATAACTGAAATATTGTTGAAAGTGGCGTTAAATATCATAACTACCCTCCCCCTTCCCTCATACACACGTTTTACAAGCATTAATCTATGAATTTGATTGCACACCTGCTTATAGTCATGTACCACAATAGAGGACTCTGTCAACAATCTGAAGTAAAAACTCCATTATTTAAATCAATGGTCCTCAAAGTACCTCATACTATACATTCTAAATGTTTACTTTGATTTTCATACTTTAATCCTATTTTGACCATTTGAAGTAAGGAGTATTAACCACTTCTTTTAAAATAACTGCTCCCTTGGGCAGTTTTCTGATTAATCAAAACATCAGTGAAAAAATATCAAAATAATTGGTTACATCATTTATATGTATTCAATTCATTGTTGTCTGGGTTTTAAGTTTTCGATAATATTTATTTTCAATTTATTTTGATTCGTTTTAGATTTTCAGATACGTGACCTTTTTATCTTCAATATTATCCTATTAGATTAGATGCTAAGCGTTGGTTTTGAATAAATATTAACATTAATAGGATTTTTTTTCCAGGGGATATTTTTAATGAAAATTGATGACCTTCCGTGACATAGCTTTTTAAGGACAATTGAAAGTAATACTCTTTTAAAATTATATATCTTAAATATATTTAATTGCTCATTTGAAGTGTATTACTATATTTAATTTGTTAGTATAGTATTGAAGTGTGTAGTGAGAGAAGAATTAGTTATTGTTCAGAATAGATCATACACAATTATGAAGGCCACTAAATAAATCCTGTGTGGGCATTGTATTTGTACTGGTATAAAAGTACACACTGTTTAGTTTTCTGTGTTTAATGTTTGTTTTGCTTGTTTTTCTTCTGTGCCTTGTTTTATGTTGCCTGTGTTTTCTGGATTATCTGTTCTTGATTGCCCCTTTTGTTTTCTCTTACATTTATTTGAAACAACTAAGAGGGAAATTTTCCACCCCCATTGTAATGTATAGTAAACGATCCCAATATATACCCATTACATACATAGTGTGGTGGTACAAGACTTTGTATCAGGTTGAGCTTGTTGTGTGAACCAGTATCACTACGAGTCACGATAGCAACGAGTTGTGATGCGGTTAGTTCACGCATTAGGCAAGACCTGATACATAGTCTTGTACCAACACACTATTTATGTAATAAGTTTATCTAACATTTCAATAAAAAACAAAATTTAAACAAATAACAAGGGTCGCATTAATATTTACAACTTTTTTTCACAATAGTCTCAGGAAGACTACATTTTGTGAATGACGTTAGGTTATTTGTTGCCGTTCTTTCACAAATGTCGAATTACTGTTCAATCACTTTCAGTGTCACTGTACAATCCGACAACGCTTTTGAAAATGAAATGTGGACCTTACAGTTGCCGGAAATATTGCAGATACTATGGCTTTACGTTGCCTACATTGATGTGTTTTTCGCCGGATTCCAATGATATGACATCATGACAAAGGAGTTCGGCAGAGAACGTCTCGTGCAATGTCGCGCCATTCTTTTATCACCAAAGTGTGGTAATACGACATCTTGTATCAGACACCTTGTATCACACAGGCTACTTTCGTTAATTTCAAGGGAAAACGTACATAATGTTAGATAAAAAGATATATTATTTTACATATTTTTTTATTATAAGAGGACTACAGAATTTCATCTATTTTGAAGTCCTCTACTGTTTCTGTTTTCCTGTCTGTCTGTCTCTACCTCATCCCTCAGATTATGCTGGCATCTTAAATGGTAAAAAAACAATTAATTTTTTTTTGTAGTTTAGGGACATTTTTTATATGTTACCACTTGTACTGCATATTTTATATTGAAATACTGCTCAGTGGAGAGGTGATGCTTATAAGAGAAAAAATTTGAAAAAAAATTAAGCTTGTAGAATGAAAGCCATGCCATATTTAGGGTTTTTAGTGAAATTGTGCTTGTGTAATAAAAAATTCATATGGAGGAAATAAACAACATTTTTTTATTAGATATTGTCATAATTGAAATTCACTTGGACATTTTACCATTTATTTTTTATGTTATATTTAATTGAACTTGTAAATAATTCAAGATTTTAAGAAAATTTTGGTATCAAATATGCAAGACTTGCTGTCAATTGTTCCGGCACAAATTAAAAGGACAGAAAATTGAAATGGAAACAGACAATACTGTTTGGATCGGCACTTTTCATTACAACAGATCAGTTTTTACTAATTGCATTAACCTTTATTGGTTTTAATCCTGTTATTATTGTCAGGATAGAATTGTCAGATAAAGTTGAGTTCCCGTAGAAACCTGTAATTCCTTGACATGTGAGAGTTCATTAAGACAGAAACGAGAGGTTTTTCGTGTAATGTTAAGGGGATAATAAGCAATTGAATATTTTTAAGTCAACCATACATGAATATCAGATGGTTCCAAATTTGATGATATGATTCACGGTACACATTATATTTGGTTCACCCACAATTCTACCTCTTTGTACTTAAAGTCAGTCAAAAAGTCTTGGTTTTTTTTAACTTGACTCTTCTACACTATTGTGAAAGATTAAGAAAGTCTTTATATATTTTTTTAAGTGTGTCTGATGATATTTAGTCTTGATTTGGTTTGTGGTATAAAAACCAAACTTTTTTTCACAATGCCAACTAAAAAGTTTACACCAAATCAGAATGGTTCAATTATATCAGTCTGTGGAAGCAAAGCTGGTCTTAATGCTTGATGTAATGCTCTCTTGATATTCTTGTAGTCCTTGGTTTTGTCAATACAGTAGTACATGTACAATTGAAGGTCATCATGGTCGATATTGTACGGTAGTTGGATTTACAACTACCTATGCAGTCAGTGATAAAGTTTAACAGTGACTTGCGACAGGTCGGTGGTTTTCTCCACGGGTCCTACGGTTTCCTCCACCTATAAAACTGACTGCCACTATATAACTGAAATATTGTTGAAAGTGGCGTTAAACACCATAACACAAACATGTACAATAACTACATACTGATATCATATTGGGAATACAATGTACAATAACTACATACTGATATCATATTGGGAATACAATGTAAAATAACTACATACTGATATCATATTGGGAATACAATGTACATTAACTACATACTGATATCATATTAGGAATACAATGTACAATAACTACATACTGATATCATATTGGGAATATAATGTACAATAACTACATACTGATATCATATTTGGGATTACAATGTACAATAACTACATACTGATATCATATTGGGAATACAATGTACAATAACTACATACTGATATCATATTGGGAATACAATGTACAATAACTACATATTGATATCATATTGGGAATACAATGTAAGTACATACTGATATCATATTGGGAATACAATGTACAATAACTACATACTGATATCATATTGGGAATACAATGTACAATAACTACATACTGATATCATATTGGAAATACAATGTACCAGATGTCTACCACTGTCTGGGTAGAGGAGTACCATAATTGTCTATGTACAGTATTCATTAATGTGTAATTAGTGGACAGAGTTAAAATAAGTTAGAAAAAGTGGAGGCTATGCACAAATGAATAGGTTTGTCACGTGATGTTCATAGTATAAAATGTGGGTACTACTACTACTATACACAACTGATCACAGCTAATACAAGGTTTATTTCCTGTAAAAAATAATAACTTTGACTGTTGGATTATCTATAAATGACTAAAATCTTTGAATTGATGGTGTAATTGTTAACTTGCTGGTCTCAAGTCAATTTGATCGTGGGTTTGATCGTGGGTTTGATCGTGGGTTTGCTCCCCATTCTGGTCAAACCAAACACTAAAATGGCTATTTGCTACTTCTCCTCTAAGAAATAGAATAAAGGAGTAAGAGCAAAGACTGGTTGTCTGAGAAACAGGATAATATGTCTTTGTGAAGTAACATGTCTACCCACAGACTGTTGTTTCATTCAGCTAGCACAATGAAATTCAGCTAAGTGTGTTGGATGAGTACAAAGCAGACATCTTCATCATCTCACAGAAATGTTACCTGTTCTCGCCATGATATAGTTGAAAAATTGCTTACTTGGCATTAAGCAACAATCACTCACTCACTACTGATAAAAATGACATTATACATGTATGGTAAAAACCATATAACTGTACCTTCAGTTTCAGCAGATTGATATTTTTTGTTTCTCAACCAGCACTGGAAGATTCAATAAAATGGTGAATTTGATTATGCTGCAGAAAGATGAAGTACATTTTAATTTCCATCAGTACAACAGGAAGTTGTCCTTCCCTTGCAGCATTTTGTTAATTTTGGTTCATATATAGAGTGCTTGCCATTGAGTTCATTAGGTGAATGTCTTATATCTTAGTAATGTACGTTCAGTTTGATATAATCATATTACACTTTCATTACAAATCTTCTATTAAGTATAAATTATAGATCTATCATTGTAAATCTGATAACCTATGATATACACTGTGTGATGAGTGGAGCGGTCCCTCTACCTTTGTCCACATTGGCAGTGACAGATACGATCCATTTTGGCTTTCCTCCCGTGATTTCATTGAAGGTATTGGGTTTTCCTAATAATTTAATAATTGAATTCTGCTTATTATTCAAGGGAGATAATTATGGTGTAATTTTATAAGTTGAACTGTGGTTACTTGTAAATTTGTCAGTTTACCTCAGTTATGGGTAATTGGGGGGACTATTCCTGTAGGTTGTTGGCCTCAAGAGAAGAGAAGATGCTTACAATTATGCCATTTTTGGTTCAAATAGAAAGTGACATGTATCTACAATTAGAACTAAATTTGCATAATATTTTTTTTTTGGTTTTATTTCTTAATTTAACTTTTTTATTTCTGATCCACTCCTTTTAAGAAAACTGATGGTATGATAGTGATGTTTTACTAAATACATTGTGTTATAGTTCAATAGACTCCTAAAGTTCAGATTTTAAATTGTCACTTATTTAAGTCTAAATGTAATCTAGGAGGTCAGTCTTATAGCTATTGTAGTCTTTATTAAGAACAATTCTTTCCTATAGTATGATAACCTTATAAAATAAAAACACCCGCTATATCACAATTAAAGGTTTAATGTATACACTTAATAGTGTTAAAAACTGTTTGATGTTATCGCTTAACAAACAGGTAATTATTTATTTATGGGGACAATTGTCTGTGTTTACGTGGTTCGTTAACCATGACAATCAGAGAGTACCCCTATATAGTCAAAATGGCAGAAAAGCGAAGTCTTCAATTCACCTCTTTAACTTTTATTTTCTTTTTAAACTTTAGTCTGATTTTAAACAACAGAGAATTGAAAAAAAAATCAATGTCTCAAATTTTTATACCAATGCACAGAAATCCATCATGCATTTTAGTATTGTCTTTTCAGATCATTCATATTTTTATGTCATTTATGAAGTACTTAGTAGTACTTGTATTTTTTTAATATCTGTAGAAAAAATAAAATATTGAAATATAAATGTTTTATTTTGATGAATTGTACTTATACAAGGTGTACATCTTAATTACTTCTGTATGTATGTCAGTTATATAATTACTGTGTATTAAAGAAAAGGTATAAGAGACTTAGACCAAACTGTATTTAATTTTAGATTTCTCATGTTGAGAAGGAGTACAATTTAGATAAAGGCAGAAATTATGTTTTTTTTTTTTTTTTTTCCCCAATGATTTATATAACATAAATGAATCAATCTTAATGATTTGAAAAAGGGGGATGGGAGAAGAAGGGATTTAATATATATGATCTTTATGTTGGGGAGGGGGGACAAAGGGATTTAATATATATGATCTTTATGTTGGGGATGGGAGAAGAAGGGATTTAATATATATGATCTTTATGTTGGGGAGGGATTTAATATATATGATCTTTATGTTGGGAAGGGGGGACAAAGGGATTTAATATATATGATCTTTATCTTAGATGTATAATATAAATATAATATACATATAATATCAATGAAAATGTGGAAAAAATGGTATAGAACATACAATTATCTATGCAAAACTTTTCCCTGTTATAAATTTTGATAAATAGGGGAGGAACCTACTGCTGCATATGTTTTTTTGTGTTTTTGTGATATTTTAAAATAATAATGAAGGAGACATAATTCCTGGGACTTGTATTTCCTGTCTTAACGGTACAACCCCCTCGTCACTGATAACATTGGTTATCATTTAGACTGGTATTCATGGTTAGTGAACCAATCTCTTATCTTCCTCAACATCTTATTCAAAGGTTTTAACTTTTGTCAATGTAAATGTATTAGTTTTCACTGTTTAAAGATATAAGGATACTGTTAAGTATATTTCTACCCTTGCTATCTATTTATAGTTAACAGTTGACAGTTGTTTTAATATATATGTGTTCTACCATTATTCCATTATTGTTATATCCACTAGCAGGAATCAAATTCACAGCTTGAGAGGTGATAGGAGCAGATTGTATACCATAGGTAGTAGTAAATCCAATAAAGACATATTAGTGGCAAGGACACCCCCCCTAAACTAATAAAACCGTCCTGTAATGAATCAAAGATATTTCTCAACTAATAGAACCGTCCTGTAATGAATCAAAGATATTGCTCAACTAATAGAACCGTTCTGTAGTGAATCAAAGATATTGCTCAACTAATAGAACTGTTCTGTAGTGAATCAAAGATATTGCTCAACTAATAGAACCGTTCTGTAGTGAATCAAAGATATTGCTCAACTAATAGAACCTTTCTGTAGTGAATCAAAGATATTTCTCAACTAATAGAACCGTCCTGTAGTGAATCAAAGATATTTCTCAACTAATAGAACTGTCCTGTAGTGAATCAAAGATATTGCTCAACTAATAGAACCGTCCTGTAGTGAATCAAGGATGATGATTTTTTTATTTTTGGTGTTTAACGCCACTTTCAACAATATTTCAGCTATATCATGGCGACCAATTTTAGTGGTGGAGGAAGCCGGAGTACCCGGAGAGAACCACCGACCGTGGGCAAGCAACTGGTAAACTTTATCACTTGCGACTGCGATCGAGTGCGCCCTTTTTTGTAATTTACAAAGCCGGGCGCGAACCCACGCCGTATTGGTGATAGGCTTGTATGAGTTGTTAGATCCAACGACCTAACTCATAGTGAATCAAGGATATTTCTCAACTAATAGAACCGTTCTGTAGTGAATCAAAGATATTGCTCAACTAATAGAACCGTCCTGTAGTGAATCAAGGATATTGCTCAACTAATAGAACCGTCCTGTATTGAATCAAGGATATTGCTTCACTGGAAATTGATTTTTTTTTCATTTCATCATTTTAGCTTTAAGGGTTTTGAAATTAATATTGATAACTATTGTCAGTCAAGAAATATTGAAATTCATGATTAAAAAAAATGCATCGGTGGTGTAATAGATAGCATGCTTGCCTCGAGTGTGGTAGATCATGTGTTCAAGCCTTGATCGGGTCAAACCATAGACTATGAAATTGATATTTCTTGCTTCTCCGCTAAGCACGCAGCGTTAAGGAGAAACAGCAATGACTGGTTTGTTGAGAATCGGGATAATGTATCCGAGTGTGGCGACATGTCTATCCTCGGACTGTTGTTTCAGTGAGCTAGCACTATTATAATCCAACAAAGCGGACCTCATCATCATCTATTTGAAAATTAGCTTGTTCTCGCCATGATATAGCTGAAAAATTACTGAGTAGACGTTAAACAACAATCACTCACTCACTATTCATGATAACTAAGAGAATTTTGATCACAATAGAGTGACCAGAAAAGATACAAACTACTAATATTTTAGGCCATAAAAAGTTAATTTCTTGGTTCTCAGGCTCGCCCGCATGTGGAAATTCATCGCCGCATTGCCAATTTTATTGCAAAAATAGTATAAAATTTTTTTTAAATGCGGTAGCGCTGTCCGTACGGAAAAAACAACCGCATCCGTTTTTTCTCTTATCGCGTGGTCGGTGAAACGCTTTAAAATGCATCATGCTTAAATGAGATTTAAAGCATCGTTATGACAATGTATAAATAAAAAACGTGTTTCCATTTGACATGTCTAAATGTCAATCGTTTCTGTGCAAATTCGGCACAAATGTTTGCCAGTTTTACCAGGGAACATAATAGGGGGCTTCTCTGAAGCTTGTACCTTATTGGAATTGTTTACGGAGATAAAAAAATGGTACGTTGGGACCAGCGAATTGGACGTTTCCATAAAAATTAACCACTTGTGATGTTTCTGCCACCATCGGAAGAAATAAAATTGAAATTTTCAATAAAGTAATGAAAAGATTTATACATTGCCATATTTTTCACACAAAAAAGAAAGAAAAAATGCCTCCCTCATCACTTTTTACAGCAGTAAAAGGATAAAAAAAAATGACGCCCTCCCTCATCAATTTTGACAAAAAAGGGCCTGAGAACCAAGTAATTAATTTTGCATGGCCTTACTACAAGTAGTTTAATTGATAACAGCTTCAGATCTGAGAAATTACACTAGATTTTATACCTTTACAATAAGTTTTTACTAATAATCTATCTGTTGTCAAGAAATTCAATAGGAGAAGACGTTTTTTTTGGAAAATAGGGACAGATGCTTATTTATTTGGAATGAATGACAAAGGCTTATTGTAATTATGGAATAATTCTTTGACATTTGTATTCTATATAAAAGCATAATATGTATATGAGTTTGAAGAAAATCAGACGATGTTCCTCTTCTTATTTCAACTATCTTAATCTGTCTTTTTGAAAATTTCTGTAAATGGCCATATATTATCCCCATTTGTACATTATCCCACCCCTTTTTCGGCTACCAAGATCTGGGGTAAAACCTAGTTCTGGTACTAGTATATAATCAGCTTAAACTCTTGACGCTAGCGAGGACAACAAATGTGTGAATAAAGCTTAAAATTCGACAAATAAATAATGTGTACAATATTCGGTAAATATTTCAAAATAGCTTGACGAAAAGATTTTTTAGTGTTAATTGTAAATTTGATTATCAAATGAAGTTCATGAATTCATTATAGGACACTTCTCATAATAAGTTCATGAATTCATTATAGGACACTTCTCATAATAAGTTCATGAATTCATTATAGGACACTTCTCATAATGAGTTCTTCATTATAGGACACTTCTCATAATGAGTTCTTCATTATAGGACACTTCTCATAAT